>QOKR01001039.1:0-15296 GCA_016880985.1 Phytophthora idaei | reverse complement strand
CGCGTTGCCATGCCGTTCAAGCACTGTGAACGGACCGATGAAGCGCGGAGCAAGCTTACTTGCTCCGAAATCCGAAACTGCATGTCTAGGCAGGTTCTGAGTAGCTAACAGAACTAATGAACCCTTTTCGAATTCATTTGTGTTGCCTCTGCCAACATTGTCAGCGTTCTGCTTCTGTCTATCCGCAGAAGCTGCTATCGCGTCTTGGACGAACCGTATGACGGCTTTTCGGCGCTGGACAAACTCCATTGCTTGCGTGCTGAATTGTCTGTTCAGCACGGCGTTCTTCCCCGCAGCAGGCCCGGCCTGTGTGCTGTCTGTGTCCTGCGCATACCCGTAGTTTTTGTTCGCGGTGTCTGTGCCCTACACAAACCCGTAGTTCTTGTTCGCCGTCTCGTTCCCGGAACGAGACGCAGCTTGTCTTGGTGTCGTCATCGCTGATACTGTGTCTGAATCAGCGCTCTTCTGCGGTTGTTCGGATGCAACCGTAGATCCTCCTCCACTTAAGGAGGAAGCCACCGTTCTGAGCATGTTCGGAAGGCGTGGATGTCGCATTGCATTCACGTATAACGGTGTATGCCCCGTCGAGGCATGTACCAAGTTGTTGATGGCATACTCTGCCATCGGCAGACAGTCACTCCATTGCTGGAACGAGTGTGCGTAGCTCTTCAACATGTCGTCGAGCACGCGATTTTACGCGCTCGGTCTGACCGTCCGTTTGCAGGTGGTCCGCAGCCGACATCGACAATTGTGTACCAAGAAGTGTAAACACCATATTTTCTTACCGTTAGGAGTATAGCTCCGGCGCCCCCGTATCACGTCTGAAACAAGTTCGGTACCCTATCTGTATAGGGACTGCGGGATATATTTGCGTGAGAGAGGACACTCTAGTCGTTGCTCGTAGCTAGTAGTGTTGGCGTGCCAGCGGAACATACGGAGCATAGTGTTCACAGTCAACCTGGAAGGGTAGTTCCTGGTCTGTCAGGTTCTTTGCCCACATAAAAGCTTATTGAGTCTTCGTGACTTTGTGGGTGTTGTTGGTGTGGAAGTGCGCTATTACATTTTCGGCGTGTTACTACACGACAACCGGCATAGGCTGTTTGGTGTGCCACCTGTGTGGGTGAGCGACAATGGTAGCCAATTTAAAAACGAAGTGATGGCCGAGCTTTCCCGGAGACTTAAAAGCCGACAAAACGTCAGGCTAGTATAAAATTTGTGGATCAACGGGTCCATGAAGCGCGACATCCTCCAAGGCTTACGTGCTACGATCCTAAAGTACAAAATCGCTACTAAGGTCTGGTTTACCTCATACCATTAGTATAGTATAGTCTCAACCACGCACAGTTCCCTCGCGTGGAAACCGAGCTCGACTTGAGCTGTTCACCGAATTGCCATGCACATCTCCTCTTTCAGAGTTCTTACCACTCCAACGAGAAGATGTTGCTCACGGTGCCATCAACCATAGTAGGCGTTGCTAAGTATTTAGCTACGCTGAGTGGCAGTCTGCGCCAAATGCATGCTCCTTTAGTTGACCAACGGCTCAAACAGCGCCTTCTCAGCAAATAAAAAGAGCGTGGGAACCACAGTCAACTTCGACGTGAGAGACTACGTGTTGCGCTCCCGCGTTTACAAAAAGAAAGGCATCAAGCTGATCTTCACGTGGCAAGGGTCATACAATGTGGTCCGAGCGAACTCTCATCCCTTCAAAGTTCGTCATCGCGTCACTGGAGACGAGCTAGCTGTACATCCATCGAGGTTAAAGCCCTGGGAACAGCAGTCTGAACATCACCGAGGGAATCTCGAGCATGTGACCGCTCAAGGCATCCTACTCGCAATCAACGAGCTGAAACAGCATCGGTGGAACTCCACTATCATGGATGACGAAGTTCTTGTAAGCTGGAAAGCCTAATGTATGTAAAAGACTCATGTAAACCTCTTATTTCTATTGTTCGTGAGTTGAATGTTCTTATCAATATATCTAAGACAAGGATGCTAAGGTGCCCAAGTATTAGACAGACAACCACTCCAAATTTCAATAAACAACTCTGAATCGTTTTACCGAAACAAACTGTTTTGTGTCAGCGCATTTTTTACTGCATACTACCATGTAGTGAGTCTTGTACGATTTCTTTTGTCCAACTCCGAATTAAATCTGCCCAATATTGGCTTCATAAAACAAATGGTGAAGGTCAACTTCAACACGTTGTACCAGTTATAGTTAAAGCCGAGTTACTTCAATCAACGACTACTGATATGGCGTTACAAAAACGGTAAAAAGCATTAGTCGCACTGACGTCACGTCGCAATGACGAGAACTATTGATAGCGGTGCGATAACTGCCTCTACCTGGGCCAGGCTTGAGAGGGGGGGGGGGGGGCATACATGTACCCAGCCTGCCCCAGCTCACACCAGAAAGAAGCATGCTGTGCTCTGGTGCCATAGCACCATTGCGACGCAGCTGATAGTATCGACAACGTTGTTGACATAAAAACGACACCTATATTGACACTGGAAAGTATGTCGACAATGGTGGAATACTTAAAAATACTACTGTATTATCTACAACAAATCACGTCATTTCTTTGCATTTTATAATGCCACCACAATCGTTTTTAGATTTGTGCGTTTTACTAGTCCAAGAGAAAGGTAATGTTTGTTCTGATAGCTGAACGTCCTGCGGATATGAAGTGTTAGGCAGAGAAGGCTAAACTCCGTGACAAGGAAGTTCGCATGACTGCTGGAATTGATCGTCGCGAGTGCATTCCTTGCTCTGCGGCCGAAGAGGATCATCGCCGTATGGTGGCTGAGGCGCATGCCCCAGAGGAAGAAGCTGTGAGACTGGCGCAGAAATCCGCGACTCCCGAGACTACTACGGTGGTGGTGACGAGTGCCAGGCTGGGCTGCGTGATATTTCGGGGATGATGGAGCTCGAGAGTGAATGAAGCGTGAACGAGAGAAGATAGGGCACCTCAAAGGAGCATCCACGGTTGGAAGCTGCCGCAGTCAGCTGAGCGGACTTGCTAAGTTGAGACGCCTGCCGGCTAAAAGCACAAGGTACGATTTTGGCAAGCGATCCGCGAGCAGCCGCAGTAGCTGAACGACCTGCTATTGAGTAAAGCAATCTCTTCGTCCGAGTCCGACGAGTTGGCCCTATTCCTGCTTGTAAAGCTCGAAAATGTCCTGTCCCTTGATGGTCCGCACGGCTGAGCAAGAGGCGTCATTGAAGCATCTGTTGGCTATGGTACCCAGATTGGTTACCCTGGTTGTGGCGCCACTATCCAGGGGCGCCGAAAAGTAAATGAATGCTCAGCTAATGCTCACAAATATATATCTACAATTTATGCCGGTCGTTTTAGTTTTTAGATACCATAATTTATGTCGTGAGACCTCACCCATTATTGATTTCAGAACTTCTAGCGAAATATTCCCGAAATATGAGGCGTTCAATACAACCTTTAGGCTAACCAAATGCGCATTTTTATCGCAATATTTATGGAATCGCGCTCAAGAATACCATCATTTTTTTAAATTTCTAATACAAGTAACACCATGTATGTGTCTACGGGTGCTCTCGTAAAACAAAATCATAATCGGTGGTCCATGATAACCAGGTGGATCTGTATTACCACGACCGATTTATCAGGTGCCGCCGCTAGTGCCCCTGTTTACGACGGAAACCGTGACCAGAATCGTCAGCAGATAATCTTATCCAAAATGACAGGGATTCTACAGTACCGCCGGGCGCTAGCCATGAATTCGGCACAGCAGGAAGATATAGCGACGCCCTGAACGCCATCACTAGCGGTGCGGATGGGAGATCTGTCCGCAATCATACTCGCTTGTCTACGGAGCTGCCTACACAGTTGATGAGCAGGAGCTGTCTTACACGGAGCACACTGTGGCGCGGCTGAGTGTGCGTGGTGACTTACGCTGTACAGCACTTTTGTTGGATTTTGAGGTGCATAGTATTTTTATATAAATTATGAGACCGGTTGAAGCACCGTTTCTCTCAAACGAGAATGATGACCAACACGAGCCTCTCTGGGGTTTTCTTTTTGTGCACTGGGCTGAAGAGATCTGAGGCGTTTATCGATAAGTGGGGGCTGCGAATGCACTTCGACAGATATTTATTATCCACCGCCTAAAGGGCGGATGTTCTCGTCCTGGGACGTCTTGAAGGATTAACACGACACATACACGTATCAGGTACGCTTCGAAGCGCTTTATTCGTAAGTTCCCTTCGGTATTATCGTCCACGCACTAACCCATCAGTGGAGGAGCGTAATGCCAAGATCGATTCGACGAACTCAACCATCACCAAAAGTACCTGTTGCCTGGATCTAGTATACGAAGACGGTCGTATGCATGTACCATGCGAAAGACCGGTCTCAAGCAAGTGGCAAACGACCACGACAAGAGTCGCGGAGCCGAGGGTGCCAAGCCAAGGTACAATGTGCATTTTTGGTCTTGGTCGGGCTAAATTGAGTTGATTCCTTTCGTTTGTCTTTGAGAGGCAGTGGAATGCCGATAAGTCTAGTTCGAATCGTACCGACGGTGTAGATTTTGTTTGCCAGCAGCTCCAGCGCAAGAGCCACTGACGTGTAAAATCTGTCGGTCACGACGATATGATAGGATTGGCGGTCCTTGAGAAGAACCATGGCAAGAAAATAAGATTTCCAAGATCAAACGGATGATCATAGAAATTTAGATTTATATAGAAATCTGTACGGAGCAATAGCTGATCGGCTTAAAATGGGAGAACACGTTCCAAACACACGAACGGATCTGACCAATACAACTATGCCGGGGAGACTGGAGCACATTTAAATAGAAACGACACTCAAAGTTGGCCCTTCTACAGCACTTGCCATGCTGGAAACACCACCGCCAGTCTGTAGCCTCAAAAGTAGCGGAAAAGTAGCGATTTCGGAATGTATCCCTAACGTAGAAGTCTCGAAAATGGCTTACAAGTAGCATGAAATAAAGTACCGCTAGCGTAGAACTTCTTTTTGCAATATTCTTGCATTTAAAATTTTGAACGAACGAACAGGCCGGACGCCGCCGCTGTCGCAGCGTTGCCAGAATTCATAGGACTGCCATGGTGTGCCTCCGCCTTGCCGAACTACCACCTGAGACCCTTCGACCAGGCGACACATCGTGTGTGGCGACCCCCGCGATTTCGGCGTGGCTGACGTTCTCACTATCGACCCCAATCCAGGCATGCCACTCCCCGTTGCGCTGGGCACAGGCGAGGCGCAACCACTGACAAACACGATGCGACCAGTACGCGATAGTGAGGGCAACGCCCTTGTTATCACAGAAGTAAGTGGCGCAAGCTGAGCTTAGCTTGAAGCTTCGCTCCTACAAAATGGTGGCTGGCACCTGCAACCATCCGACACCGGCTAGCGTGTTGTGCAGTGCACAGGCGGGCACTCTCAACACTGCCGTTCAGACTGTTAGTGCTGCCCGACGCGAAGCATCTGATGGAAATCGCGAAAACAGAGCACAGATCGCTACAGAGAGTTAAGAACCTACACAGGCGGTGAATTTGCAGATTGCAGCGCCCACCACCGGCAATTTGCACGATGTGGACAGTGCAAGTCAAGTAAGTTGTGGAGAATTGGTTTCTTCACCACCTAGACTCGAGGAAGTTGCACTTCAAAGGCGCGGTTCTACGCAAGTGGACGTGATAGATATGTCAACCTCAGATCAAGAAAACGGGGGAACCTGTTTTGGGCCGGGCAACACAGGAGACAAACAGCGCAAAGAGGTCGAGTGACACGAACGCGTCTATTTCTCGTGATCCAACCGATCACGAATTGTTTGAAGCGGATGCGTACATCAGAGCCATACCTACCCGATAAATCCGATCAAAATTCGCCATCAAGCCAAGAAATGTCCTGATAGGTGGAGCGCTCCGCGTTTGCGGGAGCGTCAGCACCAGAAAATGCGTGGTGTTACCCGGAGCGGAAGACCGATTTATCACTCAAAGCTCGCGAAATGAAGGCACTGTTACGTTTACCTGGCATCATGACTTGACTACGTAATTTAAACGAGCGTAGAACTTTTACGCTGAACCTACAGTCGACGACAACCACGTACGTGCAGAAGTGACGTGCCTGAACGAGGTCGTCAGATCGCCGCGTCTATGAACCTCGACGGTATTAAGTTCAAGGACATTGGAGATTAATATATGTGCCCTTTTTTTGGGAACTGCTTCATGGACACGTGCACGAATGTCTTTTCAGAAGTTTATTGTACACCTGAGTCCTGTAAACCCGACGGAGTGTGCAACAATGCACCCAGAACCCGTTCCACACTGAAGCTGTTCGACACGGGGCGCTTTGGTCTGGGGGTATTCAGTAGCTCGAATCTAGATATTGGAGATGTTGTCTGAGCGTACGCGGGTACTCTGTGTGAGTACGAGGCTATCTAGGATGGCCAGTTTAAAATAGAATAGCGGGTACACCAGTACGTGTACGTGGAGGCTGTGAACTGTGAATCCATCACCCAGTTCATCAGCCACGCGTGTGACCCGAACGCAGCCTTCGTGGAGATGCAGAACTGCTCCAGTGTCAAAGGTCTGGTGAAGATGTAAAGGCAGTCGCTCCGATAACTGTGAATTACGACAACGAGCGCTGGTTCAAGTGCGCATGCGACAACTGCTGGCTGGACTAGGAGTACAACGAAGAGACTTCGTTTCTGCTAATAGGGGGTTTCTCTCAGGTGGGACGTGTACCTAACAATAAAAACTACCTATTTACATGAATGATAATGTCCCAGCCTTTGTTTATTATGATCAAGAAATCTGTGTATTTTCAGAATATTTGAGATTCGTGTAGAACGCTAATTCAAAAGGATACGATTCCCAAATCGCAAGCCCGGTATGCGCATCGCTGTGTATACGTGAGGAAAAATGCGAAATATGGATACATGAATCCTACCTTTTAGCGGGGAGACCAAAAATCTGGTATTTCGAGTTCATACAGCTATCAGGCGTGTATTGTACCCTCACGTTCAAATTATTCGTCTGAAGGATAGATGCTATCTCCGGGACATGTAGTGGCATAAATATGCGTTGTCGAGGCACTGGGTCATAGTAAATCACGATACTTTTCAAATTGAAATGAATGAGTTGCACCGTTCGTCAAAGGTCGCTATATTAAAATGAAAATCAAAAATTAGTTTTATTTGTATGTATTTTTAAGGCCCATCCTCGGGTCTGTAGCATTGTACACGCCTTATTCAATTTGGAAATACGAGTACGAATCCCACTCAAGTCGATTTGTTCGTACTTGAAGGTGTTTAATAAAAATATATATGGAGGTTATTTGCCGGGATCCAGAATCAAGGACTTAGATAATAAGTTGTTCCGTAGGTTGCTTTTAATGTTTAACATACATACTTCATCTTTTGCTAGAGGATATATTATCAATTCGTGTTCTCTCGTGTATAATGGATCCGGAAATCATTTCTGCATTGAGAAAGTGTAACAATATCAGCAACGTGCAAATTTCAGATTAGAATTTTCACTTTATCTCGTGTGTACGTGTGGCTTTGGCCCATGCTTATCTCAAACTGTCAGTCGGTGAGAGCCAACCTGAGTTCCTAAAGTGCTGAATAACCGGAAATTCAGCGCAGTAAATCTGGGGCGACTGACACAGCCCTCCTCAATTTGTTGTCCCGGCTGCCGCTTGTTTCTGTTAACGAGTACGTTTCTTCCGCTCGCGTTGACGTGTTCGTCGTCCGAAAAGCATACCCAATATGCACACATAGGCCAAATGCAAAGCAGTAATTGCGAGGACACCACTTGTTGTGGATATTGACGGGCCAACCGCCCCACGGCTCGCCCTCCACTTCTATCCGTGCATAGTTCGCACCCATTTGCGCCGATACCGTGGTCCTCTCTTCGAGCCGTTTGTGCGGGGCTACTTAAACGCGCTTGGCCAACACTGACACAACGTAAAATATTGCTGGTCCTCCAGTATACATGTACTGAGGAGCTACACCACGAACGGTGCCTATAAGTCCAGATCGTGCCATTTCGATAACCCTCCGCGGGAGGGTGGACGCCGTAGTTATCTCGACGCAGAACGGGCGAGTGGCGCTGGATAGGTTGTGGCAGCAGCCACATAGCTCCCGCAGCAAAGTGCCCGTCTGAAGGCAATGTCGCAAAGAATAATCATGCTTCAGTAGCGCGCTGAATGTCTCCGCCGGAATATTGATCGAGACAAACCCGCTTACGGTGCGGAACGCTTGCCATATCGTGTACCGACCCAACAACCACTGGTCGCTCATATAATGTGCAACCCCCACCAAATAGGGATTTACCATCCACGTTACGAAACGAGAGTCCCGAAGCTTCAAGTAGCTCAGCTCGGTGCGGGCGAAGTGTAGATCGTATATACCATACACTAGTACAGCCGAAACACCCGAGGGAGAGCCCTTAATGACTTCCTGGACGAGTTACACAACGTAGAAGAAACACATCAGGAACTGGTATCAGGTGTGGTGTCCAAACACGGTGTACAGTGCTTTGTACTGCGCTTTGTCGGCGTCGGCCATTGCGTAACACACGACGATATCCCTCCGAGTCATAAAGTAGAAAACCCGGTGTAGTGGGAGTAGTTCGGCTTCAAAAACTTGTTGTGTTTCTTGTGAAACTATAAACAGAGCCACCGCGTGAAACCTGCGGTGTGGTCTGATATTCCGATGACCAGGACAGGATACCCACGATAATTTGTTTTGTAGGTACCGTCTATATATAGAATAAACTAGTTTGGTGGAAGTAGCATTCGCAATATCAGCGCCTTCGTAGACATCCCCACTATAAAAGGCCGCTCGTCGGGTCCGTTGCAAACTACAGATCTCCCTTCACGGTCCAGCACCCAGCCAACGGCGAACGCCTGGTCCATAACCTCGTCTCCGCGAAAATGCCTCGCGTGGATCCAGTCTCTTATCTCGTCTACACGGTCATGGTCCTCTAAAGGAGTGCAAATGAAGTGGTTCACGACGTTCTGGACGACTCAGATTCTGCAAATGCGTTCTGAACATACGCGAGAGCACGTGCCGCGAACGCATAGGGCGGAGATTATGCTCAGCCATCTCCCTGCAGAACGGCTTCTGAGACGTCGCCAACTTCTTCTTTTTCGGGGACATGGCCTCACTGGCACGACCTCCGAACTCGTAGATGGATACTTGGTCGGTTGCGATGCATGTGAGCATCTTTCCTCGACAAGTCCACGCAAGCTCAGAGCCCTCGCTGCAAGTTTTCGAACTGCACTGCAGTACTTTCTACCGTATCGTGTGTATATCCGAGTCGGTGCACCATGGTATTGCTCTTGCCGACGTCGAAGGAGTTGAGGGCGTCGAGGAACAACTCCGCGTCACGCGCGTCAGCGGCAACAGTCCGCTCAGAGAGGACCCGCCTCGGCCAGCACAAAGCCTTATGGTATCAGAACAGATAGATGCCCCGTCTTTGATCGAGTGGTCGGTCTCTGGTGATACACACTGTTGAAGGAGGAGGGTCGGAAGCAGCCAATGAGGGCGTCCTACGAACACCACTTCTCGAATTGTGTACCTTCAAATTTGGTACCCTCGAACTATGTGACCCTTTCAATTTTCATATGTATCACCGTATAATTGGCGTGGCATACAACTGTTTGTGTGGCCCAGCGTTTATGGTGCTGAAACATAATGCGGTGTGAAAGTGATAGTTTCTAGCCAGGAGGAAAATTTCACCATCCTACAGCCCAAACAACCCCCTTCTTCGCCATCATTCAAGAGCACAACCTGCATCAAGTGTATCCCGTACGGAGCATAAGTTCCGGTAAGTTTCGTACTTCTTCGGTGGCACTGCACGACTTTGTCTGAGTTAATTTTATGGGCGACCAGGTACTGCCACTGTTTGCACAAACACTACGGTAATGCTAACATTTTGGTGTAATTAGAGTATTAACTGTAGGCATAAGATACATATCATCAGTTCTCAGGCCGAGTTACTCTATAGTGAGAACCAGAAACACAGCCATGCTGATCATATTAAGTCAAATACATGTAGGACATTAGACGCTAGTCCTTCTTCTTGGAAGAAGATCAGGGCAATCGGTGGAGTTGAGTCGTTGAGCGACTTGTCTCGAGTTTTAGAAGTGCAAAGAGACAAACATGTTTGCAAATATCGCTAACACTTAGTTAATGTGTTGTAAGAAACCAAAACTAACTACCACTATTTTTTTACGAAGTCGAACAACCTAACTTTTGATAGTGTTTTTTCCTCGTATTTAAAAATAATCGAGCAGTTTAGAGATAACGTTGACTTTCCAATCTCCAGAAGTCTGTTTAAGTCGACTTCAAATATAAAAGAGTAACCAGTCAGGTCGAAGACGAGTTACAGTTAACAATAGTATACTTTATTTCAGTACCAGCTGAGATATCATTACTATCTGCAGGTTTTTTGAAATGTTAGTACCTGAGGCGGGTTCCTAATGGGATCATGCGAACTCATGATCCGTACTGGGGTAGGGTGTAATGACGGATCAGCATGTTTGCTGTCTTAACAAGATCATGATCTGAAAGGTCACACAAAACTCCTCCAGTACTGGTTTGCTTAAGTGGGAGATGGAGACGCCAGGGAGCAGTGAAGCTCAGCAAGAACGCTGTGAACCAATAATTAGTCGCAATTGGACTGCCGTGTAGAAGCCCGGCTGTAAGCGAACAGCCCCCCCCCCGCCGTCGTCGGATGACTACAGCACCTGGGCAGTTGATCAGCTGAAGTAATAGTGCACTGCGCGTAAGCTTTCTGTGGCGAAGAATACAAGCAAGGCAGATCGAGTAACCATTTTGCAAGGCTACGATGAGTCTCGTACCGCTATGGAGCTGCTTTTCGTGAGCCAACGTCTTGGTAAACGCACTCGCGATGCCGGTGAGGACACATCAGAGCGACTTTCGTGTCATTCGTGTCAGACGACTCATTGTTTGAGGGCGTGGAACCGCACTTAATTACAACCCATTCAGGAGCCAAATTACACGAGTATGTGGAAGAAGTGCAATACACGGTTCGCCGCCGGTTAATATATTGTTCTTACTGATGTCCGCGAATTCTGACGCTGCACGCTGAATCGAAGCACCATCGTACACTGGAGCAGTTATTTGATATTCTGGGTAAGCACAAATAGCTTCCATGACTTCAATAATTGAAGAGTAGAATTCAGACTTGCTAAAGCCAGCAAGAGCTCGAATTGAATGGTAGGAGCCACCTGCCAGCCATGATACTGTCATTTGCACTTTGTCCACCGCCAATATTGGTCCAATACCAGTCCTGTTCTTCGACTTCACTTCATCTCGCTCAAGAATGCGTCTCATAGACGCTACCAGTTCTTCAAACGCCACAACGCTCATTCTGTAATAGCGCTCAACCTGCCCTTCAAGAACTAAACGATTACGGTGCGATTCCCAGTCGAGGTGTTTGCGAGATACAACCTTCGATCGCCTATATCATTGGAACTGGTTTGCAACTACCACAGCAGCGACACACACGATGATACTAGAGACCTTCATTACTAGAGACCTTCATTTCATGTGCCTTGATTATTGGATGTGACCCGTGATCCTAAAGTGACTGATGATCCCAGCTTGGGATCACTGGAGCGTTCTATTTCTACCATATGTATTTTAGCAGCCAATAAGTGCTCGAGTAATCAGGTCATGCTCCGAAGATGATCCCGTTAGGAACCGGGCTGAGGGCATGACTTTATTATTACCCTTTTGTGACCAAAAGCAAGGTCTAATAATTTTGAAGAGAGTCGAAGTCCCATAGATCTCAGAGCTGTTCCGTGCAAATCTTATACAACTAACGTAGTTTGCTGTCCTCATCTCTGTAGTCGGTCCGTCGCCGCAATGACGATTCAAAAACAATTATCATTGGACAAAAAGAAAATTACGTGTTGACTTTCATTTTCACTTCATTAATAAAACGGCCGCGGACACGGCACGGCGCGCGCGGGCCCACTACGACTAAGGTGTGTACCTGTAAGCAATAATATATTATTAAAAACACTACTTCTTGCCCGACCACCCCTCCTGTTCTTCGGAGCCCGATGCTGAACCCATGTCCGCCCGCCAGCGACATGGGAAGTCTCATACCCAATCCGGGATCAGAGGCAGCACACACGGCGATAAAAGCCGGCTTTGCCGGGCCGTCTGCCTCTCCCCGGATCCAGTCATCGGTCAGCCTTTGGCTGTATTGGGACCCGGCGCATGGTGGTGGTGACACCGCATGCGCCTCCGAGTCCGTGGTCGGGCACGGTGCCCTAGGAGCTCCATTTTGCTCACCGTACCGGTATAGGCGGTTAGCTTCATCGGTATTGCCGGGAATACCGCACTTGCGCCGCTGTTGGTAATACGACCGCGGAATCCTGAAATACCGGTTTCGAGGCACTAAGGAGATGCCGTCCTCTCAGCCGAGAGCCTCCGATTAAGGCACCGTAAAAGAGAATAATGTTCCAAAAGAAAGGTTCTAGGAGGGATACTACTGGGCTCAGTTCCCACCAATCACAACCATCTAGGTGGTCGACCCTTATACCCTGCTCTCTTTAACCTAAACTCATTAGGCGGTATACCGATATTCTCATACGTACAAAAAAGATCAGTATAAGACGATTGCTCCTGTTCTATTAGGAATGACCCCTAACTAGGGGTCAAAAATAAAATCCCCAAAACCGTCGTCAATACCGACATTAGCCACGCTGGAAAAAAAAGGACAAAAACACAACAGCGGCTAATAAATTAAAATAAACTGATACCGGATTTAATTAGCGCGTTGCCCGCGGTAAATAAAGAATGGTGGAAGTAAATAGCTAGGAACATAAACCCGATTTGTATATTGCGCAGCCCGCAATATACAAAGGAAGGTAGATGCCTAGAGAAGTAAGACCGGATCTGTTATTCGTGCAGCCCATGAATAACGGTGGATGGTAGATACTTCGTCGGTTCGAAACGTGCGTGCGGGGGAAAAAATAAGTATAGAACACTATTTAAATGAAGCGATCGTTTACGACTGGAGGGCGCATGGAGGAATATCGGGAACTAGCTACTAAAAAAGGTAGCGAGGGTAGCAGGTCGCAGGTCGCAGGGCTACCGCTTTCTGTGTACCGTGAAACAAAAATGGTTGGCGCTTCACCCCGGGTATCCTTAGTAGAGCTTTTCACCTACATTTCCACCCTGTCGCGTACGTATCTCGCTTAAATTTTATATTGGTTTCACTACAGCGAGTAAAATGGCTTCACGGAAACGAAAGTACGCAAGTGTCGCGGAGATTGAAGAGGCCCACCAGTCGCCGGATGAAGAAGAGTCTGCTGGAGACCGCAAGCGAAGAAAGAATATGGTAAACAGTGCTTTGTATCGATTCCGTCAACGGATTGCTCAACTGGATGGAAATGAGCGGGTGGGTGGAAATGTGCAAGGGCGCAAAAGTAACGGACCACCACGCTCTTTAATTGAGCAGCTCCTATCTTCAGAGGTCGCACCGCCGGCTGAAACAGTTCCGGTGCGCGTCAGGGAGGCCCGACTTGACCCCTCTGCTGGCCACGTGGTGCAACAAGCTATTGCTGGCCCGGAGGGACTTCAGAGGCAGCGTCGGGAGCGCCAAGCCGAACAGGCTCGACGGACGCGCGCAGCCATGTCCACCTCGCAGCAGGAACGTACTCGGGCACGAGACAGAGAGAGAGCTCGCGCCAGACGCGCCAACTTGACATCCTCCCAGCGAGACCGTGCTCGACGTATAGACACTGAGCGGCAACGCGCCCGTAGAGCTCAACAATCTGAGCGTGATCGTGATCGCGCTAATCAAGAAGAGCGCCGGGCAAGTCAAACACAGGAAGATCGCGAATGAGGGCGAGAGCGCGATCGTGTTTGGCACGAGCGACAACTGGAAGAAGAAACCCAAGAAGAACAGGAAGCGTGCCAAGAGCGCGATCGCCTTCGTCAACAAGAAAGCCGAGCCTTGATTACACCCGACGAGCGCGCACAGCAGGAGCTCATGCGGCGTAGTTGCGCTCGCAGAGGCCACGCCCTCCACAACCATGAGGACTTCGACACTTCCATGGTTACGGGTCAAAACGTGGTTGATGGGCGCCATAGACTCCCTCCGACTACAGTCTGTGATCACTGCAACGCGTGGAAATCGCCAGCTGAGACAAAGAAATCCTGCTGTCTTGAAGGAGCCGTCAAACTTCCAGCCCTTCCGCCCGCGCCAACCCGCCTGTTACAGCTGTATAAGAACCCTGAGTTTCGCAAACACATCCGTGCGTACAACTAGGCGTTTGCCTTTACATCTATTGGTGCGTCCTGCAATAACCGGAGTACTTTTCACCCTGTGAATCAAGACGAAAGCGTAGCTGGGCAACACGGGGTATACACATATCGTATTCAGAGAGCCATGGGTCATTATCTCGGTTCACTACTTCCTTACACGGATCAAATCACGAACCAACCAGTTACGCCAAAGTTCGCGCAGATATACATCGTGGACCCCGACATGCAGCAGCGGGCGACGCGTCGCAGAGGCATTTTCAGTGACTTATGTCCTGTGGCTTTGGGTGACATCGAGGCGATGATGGCGGAGCACAATCCACTCGCGCAGCAATTCCTGACCTTCGGGGAGAGGCTACGCGAGCTTCGAGCGAGTGGTGGTGACATTGTCGATGTCAGGTTTCGCTTGCATTAGAATCGCTCGCGGCCTGGCACTTACAACTTACCCACTGTCTCCGAAGTCGGTGCTACCATGATTGAAGGCGGTAACCTCGACCAACCCCGCGTTATTATACTCTACGCGAAAGACCACAGATTGTTCCGACTATTCGAGACACACGCAACGTATGATCCGCTTCAGTACCCGCTACTGCTTCCGTACGGAGAACTCGGTTGGACGTACACTGATACATACGACGGCGACATCGTGCGGAGGAACAAGCGCGGGATGTCTCTTCGCGAGCACGCAGCGTACCGACTGTACCAGAAATGCGACGACCAGTCCGTACTGCATCAGGGCGGGCGCCTGTTTCAGCAGTATTGCGTGGATCAGCGAGCTAAGTGCGAGCAGGAACAACTACGATGGGTGGCGGCGCATCAGTCGGAGATCCGCGCGAACCTGTATAGCGGGTTGAACGATTCACGTATGAACAAAAGTACGACTGTACTGGGTGAAGGAGATACACTGCTTTCGGAGTACAATCGCTCTACCCGTACCTTGCAGCATCCTGACCAGCCGAGACAACGAGACAACCATTTCCTGAACCAAA
>QOKR01001038.1:0-15328 GCA_016880985.1 Phytophthora idaei | reverse complement strand
AGTACTTGGCTAAGTATTCCATCTTTAGTAAAGATGCCGTAGATAGCGACGAAGTGCGTCGTACCAGACGTCCACCCGTCAAACATGAGTCCAAATTGGCCGTTCATGTCCACCGCGATTCTCGCCCAAACCTTGGCAGCCACGTGGCGCATGTACCGCATCAACGTCTTCGACAAGATGGGTTTCACCGCAGCCAGCGAGCGGGTCGTCCACCTCACCCAGCGCATGGTTCCGGGCAACGATCCACTCCATCCACTTGAAGACCTCCATCGTGCGCTGGTCCACGAAGCCATGAGCTTCAAGAGACTGCCCGTGAGTTCGCTGGCTCTCGTCGTACGTCTCGGTGTAGCGGGGGTGCTTCGCCGCGAGGTGGCTGATGAGGTTGGTGTAGCCCGTTCCAGGCGTCTGCTTGCGAACCTTGCCGTACTGCTTGCAGGAGAACTGACCGTCGCCACAGTCTGTGAAGAAGAAGCTTGAGATAGCGCGGGAGTTGGACATAGCACTTGTCGAAATCAAGAATGAGCATGTTGAGATGACCGTGCGAGGAGTTTGGTCGCGCTCACTCGAGCCAGTCGTTTGATCTGGGCTTTGTAGTCCACCAGCTCGTGTCCATCGCTTTTTACGGCGGGATAAAAACTCAATATACTTATTACGGGACCAATTGCATATGTTACGGAAATCTGTACTTCCCAATAATCCGTAACTCCGTCAATATAATGCTAAAATTATTATATTGTAATTATTTTTCCGAGCTATGGTAGTGGGGTAGCTCCGTAATTATTCTTCGGATCGACAGCAGCACCGAACATTGCGAGGAACCGACATGTCCAAGCGCACCCATTGCCTGCAGCATACTGCAATGCAGTATTTCCATTCGCCGTCTTCGCATTAGCGTTCGCTTTCTTCTGTAGCAGAATCAAAGCGATATCGTGCAGTCCAAAATCGGCTGCTACTGTCAATGGCGTCCAACCACGCTTATCTGCCACATCAATGATTGCCGGTGTATCTGAGAGCTGGTCCACGATTCAAACGGCACCTGATGTTACAGCAAAATGCAGCACGGTCGTGCCCTCCTTGGTTGCTGCTGAAACATCCGCATTTTCAGCAAGAAGTAGACCGATAATGTCCATGGATTTCCTACTAATTGCATCCATAAGAGGCATGACACCATCGACATCAACAGCATTAATTGGTGCTCCCCCTTTTAGCAAGATTTTACACGTTGTCAAGTGTCCACATCTCACCGTAAAATGCAGCACATTGCTACCGTCGTTTGCACAAGCCTCAACGTTCGCCTTTCGTGCAATAAGCTGTTCAATCACCGCATCATTTCCACGTTGAGAAGCTACCATAAGCGGCGTGAACCCCTTATCGTCAATAGCATCGACACGCTTCACTTGATCCAAAAGTAATTCCAGCATGTCCTTGATGCCATTCTCCACTGCGAGATGTAGCGATATCTTCGGGCTTGTCGTTGCTTGGGAATCGGCTCCGCTCTTTAAGAGTAGTTTGGTGACGCCTATGTGTCCCATCTGGACAGCTTTCATAAGTGGGTTCAACCCAGCAGCATCCACATTGGCACCACCTCCAATTAGAACGCGACAGGCGTCAATATACCCGTTGTGTGCAGCCAAGTGTAGTGCTGTACTTCCATCCTTCGCTGTAGCATCTACTTGCGATCCTCGCTTGAAAAGTACTCTCAGAATGCTGCCGTTACCCGCCCGAGCAGCGACCATCAAGGGACTAAATCCGTGCTTATCCGTCAAATAAAGGCAGATGCCATCGCTTCTACTTGAATGAAGCCCTTTATATCGCGGTTGCGAATGGTCAAACGGAGGTGGCTAGTGTTCTACTTGACTACGGAGCTGACAAGACTTTCAACTCGAGAACAACGCGACACCTCTGATGTATGCCGCTACGCGCGGACATATTGGGTCTGCTCAGCTTTCACTAGCAGATACCCAAGCCCGAACGAGCAGAGGAGCCACTGCCCTCCACTATGCTGCTACAAGTGGAAAATTCCAGGTTGCTCAATTGCTACTTGATACTGGAGCCGACGTCAATGCCCTAGATGACAAATTGATCACGCCGTTGATGGAGGCTGTTATACAAGACCATATATGTGTTGTCGACTTGCTACAATTGAGAGGGGGGGGGGGGGCTCGCATTGATGCGGCAGACAAGTATGAATGCACAGCGTTGCATTTCGCCGCAGAGAGGGGGGAACTTGCAATGGTGAGGTTGTTACTGGATCACGTCGCGTAATCGACCCTTCCTCACTGATTCCAATAGTGCTGCATTGGCGGCAACCCTCTTCGCCATTTTTGACAATGAGCACAAATACGATAGGAAAGAAGGATGATAGTACCCGACTTGATCATGGCGGGTTAACTGTCAGATCAAGTTGCCAACGGCAGACTTGATAGAGTTTTACAACAATAAATAAACCCGTTCATTACATGGTATTCTTTAAAGTAGCACCGTAGCATGCATCGAGAAAAACTGTGGCTTTCGGTGTCAACCACCGCGACACGAATTTCTTGCATACATGCAAGCTCCAGATCTGGCGAAAACAAGCTCCGTTCTACTTCTATTTAAAACGCCACTATTATAACGTCGACAAGCGTCCATGTGGAGTATACACAATAACAAATACTTCGTTCTCTAGCACTTCCAACAAAATAAGAGGTCCAAGTGACGACACACTTGATACGAGATACTTTCATGGAATTGCTCAAGGGCGGCCAACACAAACCAACTCGGGTAATGGTTACCAAAGGTCTCTGTCCCGGTGTAGCACGCATTCACTTCAACATGGCTTCACTATCTGCGACATGTGCACTTTGACATCATCTGATTCGTCAAAAAGAAAGTTTGTCCTTAAACAATCGCTCCACATATTGTATCAGGTTTGTTTTGCATTGATGCAAACATTTCCACACACCCAGACAGCCAATCAGCTTTCGTTCTACCAACAAACGTAACCAACCCCCAGACACTTCCTTTTCTGTACCCCAAGGGAGAAAACGGCGAAGAATCTCAAAAACTCGCCGCTCCTTACGCCTCAGCGCGCGTCTCCAGCAGCTCTGCCGTCCTCGCGCACTCTTCATTGGCCTGTCGGCCGCGTTCTCTGCGTCGATCGCGCTTCGTTCGCGCCTCCAGGAGCCCCAAACGACGGAGAGAAGCTGCCGTTTTCTAACGTTGAAGCCACTAAACCTAAATTTTAGACTCTTGAATTCCTCAAGTTTAAGACATGGAAGCTGTGCGCAAGCGTCCGCAACGCGCTAAAGCCGCCAAGAAGCCGCAGAAGCAGCAGGAGAGGGAAGCAGCCCCGAGTTTCAGTGAGGACGAGGAGGACGCCGCAGTTCAGGCCGCGATCGCCGAGCTGGACGCCGAAACGACAGACACGGAGATCCGTCGCAATGAGGAGGACTTGATGGCCTTATTACAGGACGGAGAGAGGGAGCAGGAGCCTCTAGTCGCTGAAGGAGCAGGCTCGCAACCCCCAAACAATCATAGTGACAGGGGAGAGAAGGACCAGGAGAAGGTGACGGGCCAGGAGACGAAAGACGCAGGTGGAGAGGCTCCGAGCAGCACTCCAGCAATTAATGCAGGAACTGATGCTATTCCGTCAGCCCCAGTTTTTGAAGAAGAAGAAGGAGAGGGGCTAGTTTCCCCACCAGAGCAGTTGCCATTGCAGCCGAAGCCTAGTGCGCCGTCTCCGCCCATGCGGACGACGATGCCGCGCGCGTTCCATGAGATTTCAGTTCCTGCGGGGATCGAGACAGCAATACCGTCTGCACCACCGAGTTTTGAGGACGATGAGGTGGAAGTTGTGGATCATTCGAGTACAACTCCATCAGCGCCGTCGCTGTCGCCTACAGCTTCGAAGAAACTGCACCGAGTCGTTGCGTCGCCGCGGAATCCTGAGAAATTGAATCCTGTGGTGAGATTTCCGACGAAATCAGTGACGGAGGCGACGGTGGAAGGTGCGAGTGTAGCGGTGCGGAAGTCTTTCGCCAAATCTCATCTGGCGGAGAAAGAGGCGGGAAAGCACAGCATTTACCCGTCGATGCCGCGTGAAGCGAAGCCAGCGGAGTCGACAAAGGAAGCAGCACCAGCAAGTTACGAGCAGCTGCTCAAGAAGAAGCATATTCGTGTGAAGCTAGAGCCCTTCGTCAACTACGAAATGAACTTGATGCGAGCGGAGGCGTCCCAGAAGCGCCAGGAAATGAAGATGCGGCACATTGAGACCAACAAGGGCGAGCTGTACGCGAGGATAGAGCGCTACTTGTTCTCCGAGTACATTTTACACAATGCAGCGTCGACGATGGACGAGTACAAGAAGAAGATCGACTTGCTCGTCAAGAAAGGTAAGGCGAAAGACGGTTATGTGGTAGGCGGAGTAGTGCAACTAATATGTTGTGTGTTGTTTGGCAGTATGGACTTTGGAGAAGAAACGAGTATCTTCGTCGAAGCGCTGTGGTGATAACGTGGAAATTGAGCAGCAAATGGAGTTTCAAACTGCGAAGCTGGAGACTCTACAGCTGGAGAGACTAAAAACTCATCTGGATAAGTTACGACAACTACGGACCGTGGAGGCGTCGATCCATACGTTTGACCGTGCGATCTCCTATTTCCACGTGGAGCAGTACTTGAACAGTGTGTTGCAAGAGCCGAATCTAGTCGGCTTCGTGAACAAAATGAGCTCATCGTGTGGCGGCAGCAATGGCATCGATGACTTGGATCTTGTTCCGGAAGGTGCAAACTTTTACGAAGGGATTCCTCAGGGTTCGCCGCTTGCTACGTCTGTGGATCACTTGAAATACTGCTTAGATGTGCTGATTTTCTTCGAAAAGAAGGTGACACTCGGAGAAGAAGGAGTCTTTGGACGCGTTCCACAGTCATTCTATCGTGGCGAGCTCATCTGGCATAATACCCATGCTAAGATGCATTACAGCGCCGCTGGAATGGAGCGGAAGATCAAGTGCTACGCCTGTGGAAGCTTGAATGCTCCCATGAAGTCCAAGCAGTGGTGCAAACTGTGCGAAAGCTGCGACGTGGTGTTGTATATCCCGCCATCTTCTGTATCATCAAAGTCAAACGAGTGGTTTACGAGCGTGTTGCGGTTTCGCCAGTCATTGCAGAAGTGGATTTCAACGTGTCTGCAGAGTCTTATGCGCACAAAGTCGCTGCAGAATATGCCGTGCCTTCTGATGCACGTGATGTACTTGCCTCGGATCTCCACGGACGAGAGGTCGTGGTTTCTACGCTTCCTTCAGTTCCCGCGTGCGATGGTCCGGACTGATGGCTCGCTACGGAATGAATGGAGCGAGGACCTCGTCGATCATTACATTGCGATGCTGCATCTGGTGTTTCATCCCGAGAAGCTGCGACGAATGTCGATTCTTGTATCCAGCGGACCACCAAACGGGACGAAGACAGCAAAGAGTGCAGAGGTCGGTGTAGCCGATAAGAAAGGGTTGGTCTCGCCTGAGTGGGTTCTATTGGAGAACCCAGAGATGCTGGACCGGTATTTCCTCTCCGACGAAGATTTCGTGGCCGTGCTGAACCAGTTTCCTAACACGTTTGCGTTCGGGCAGTTGTTTAGTTGCACATCGGACGTGAAGAAGTGTTTCAGTCGAGCGTTAACGCTGGTGTTGGAGCTGACACACAGTTTGCGCGCGTTTCAGGAGTTCGAGAAGCTGCCGACGCGAATTGCGCAGCTCTTAGGCCAATTGCTGTCTGATGCGGCTGAGCTCCCTGGATCAGGACGGCCGACTGATTCTTCTGGCTTGAAGGACGCTGTCTTCTATCCGACCCTCTTTGATCAGTTGTTTCTGACCAGTTTACATGGTCTGATGGCGGCTGATTGCAACCGTGTGGCATGGAGAAGTTTGAGTTTATTTCCTTTCGGCTCATTGTCGGAGCTGGCGAAGTGGGATGTACTGGCTCTGCTGCTCTTTAACCTTCACAGTCTTCCTCTCGAGGCAAAAACGGCGTCTGAATGGATGCAGTTTATCGGCACGCCAACGTCTCAAGGCGTGGATACGAAGGCATTGGCGCGCCAACATCTTTATGATCTTATCGAGTCGGATACAGAGAGTGCGATGTATCTACTGAACGCGGTGGCTAGTCTTGCTGCATCATGCCAGTCGGGAACGTCGGACGAGCGGCATGATCTGGTGTCTGTCGCAGTGCACGAGTTGTTTATGGCAGGGTACACAGTGGAGCCATGTCAACAAGCTCTAGGCGAAAACGGTGAGCGGGCTGCAGGACCTCTCAGCACGATTTGTTTGGCGCATCCGTGGGTTCTCTCGCTTCTGATCACGCTGCTTTTCAAGTTCCACGAGTGTGCAGCGACATGGATTCACATCTTTGAGACGTTCCCGATCAACCGCTGGATGCCTACACCGCAGGATTTGTTGAATCTACAAGAATGGCTGCTACTTGAGGACACTACTGCGCCACGTAGTGCTCTTGCTCGCTTTCTGTTGGACCACATCAACTGGGAGTATGATGTCAAGTTGCAGCGGTTGTTTACGGACGCAATGCTACATCGTCAGGTAGCGCTCATGGTCGCTGAGGCTCTCGTGCTGTACAAGACGCGAAAGGAGCGAGCAAGCGATCCAGAGTCTGCTATTGTTCTGTCTGGGGGAGGATCTCCTCAGAAACTTGAGGTCAGTTCAATTGCCAAGTCGATACGTCGCGCGTTGTGGCTGGGCGATACGGTAGATTTCGAGAAATGGTGCTGGAAACTGATGCTGAAGCTGAGGTTTTACTCGCCGAAATCGCACGAGCCGTTGCTACCACTCATCGACCTTCGCCATGATCGCTCAAGGGAGGCCTTGACTTTGCGTCGATGGTTTGCTGGAGCCTCGGTGTTGCGCGTACTTCCCTCTCGTAAAGTTTTCCCGTTTTATACTTCGCTGGAGGAACAGGTATCTCACTATGGAGGCGGCGACAGTGATAGACGTAGTACAGCAGACCCAGCGATTGGTGGAAGCACAGGCGCACCTATTCAACAGGAAGCCCGACTGCTGCTGACGCCTCAGAATCCGAGAGGAATGGACATTGAATCGACAGTTTCAGCCACGGCAGCCCCACTCACGGAGCCTATTGTAGCCTATGTGATCTGCCAGATGACGACGTTTGTGTTCAGTGACCGTCTCGATCGCTGGGAGCCATTGCTAGTATTACTCAAGAGTGAGTTCTTCCCGGCTGCTATCAAGGTGCTCGAGAATTTATTCCCGATCTTGTCTCGACTAGACAAAACGAAAGATTTCTCAGCAGAAAGCGAAAGCGAGTCCAAGACGGCAACTTCAAACAGCGAGGACGATGCAGAGACAGCATTATCCTCGGACGAGGTGGAAGCTGAAGAAAATGGTGGTGTGCTTATGGGGCTTGACAATGAATTGGAGGTGTGTATGGCAGCGATGCAAGCTCTATCTACGGACGAGTTGTTGAGTCTGCTGAGCTCTTTGCACGAGTTTTCGTACATCAACACAGACGAGCTCCACCGCATGCAAGAAGTTCTTAACAAAGGCTACATCGGTGGATGGGAGAGCACGGCGAAAGAGCGGATCCTGGCAAAGCTTCGATTTGTGCGGGAATGCAGTCGCTACTTGCATCCTGTGGTTCTACCCGCTCTCATTAACGAGTGCTTCCCCCAGTCGAGTCCAGTATCGGTTACTACATCAGCTTTGTTTCACGGTGCAATGTCGTGGATTTCTTCGGCTCTGGGTGGGGAGAATAGCACAGGAGCGTTGTCACCGTCGGCTGCCTCATCGACTAGTGCAGCTTTATCGATCCGGAACTCTTCTCTGACCGCGACGGCGGCGTCACTCGCGATGATATCGGGCAATGATTACTCCACGTCAACGAAAGCCTTGTGCGCTTTGATCCGACGCTCCTTTGAATACTCTGTGGACGACTCGTCCCTCACACAGTCGATGAGGTTTTGGGTGAAGGCGCTACTGCGAGTTCCGTTTTGGTACGAGAATGCTGCATTCCGACATGTTCTGGACGTTATGTTGCACTGCAGCATGGAGAGCTCGTATGACTGCTTGCTGACGAAGAATGCTACGAGCAATAATGATGTATCTGACATACTGTACGAGCTGGTGGCTCTGATTGAAGCTGCGTTCGACGCGTTTTGCCAGCGGATCGCTCGGAGAGAAGAAGATGCGGCACAACCAGAGCAACAGTTTCTCGAGAATGAGCCAGTTATTGTCATGAGTTTCCTACCGGCGGCGGCTGCCTCGGCGACATTCGCGTCCATATTTGGAGGCTCTTTCGATGTGGCGCAGTACATCAGCGGATGCCCGTATCTGGCCCTGTGGAGCTTGCTTATTGAAACACGGAAAGAAGTGCCGCTGTTCCTCGCGATGGGGCAACTCATGATCAAGTACGAGCCGAAAACGATGAAGAAGTTGGAGAAAATGAAAAAGACCGAAGGGAGACTTGGCGCAGCTCTCAGTGCAGTGCGAGAGGGGAAGAGTCTGGATGATCAAGCGGAGGAAATGATTTACGAAGCTACGAGTGGTGCTTCTCGTATAGGGAACCCGTTAGCATTTGGTCATACCAGCCTAGATTCTCTGTCCCAGTACAAGATCTATCGCTGGTGCAATTACTGTCTGGATCTCCCCGAGTCGGAGCCAACACAAATCATCTACTGGCAGGTGTTTTTCGCGCTGTACTTCGCCACTGCTAGCGGATCTCACGTCTTCGGCCACCATTTCCTCGATCGTACAGGTCGGAGGTCCAAGCGTGTGCATTTGCGGAAACATCTTCAAGTTAAACTACGAAAACTCGTGAATTTCTGCTCTACCCAGGCGCAAGTGGTGCTTACTGCCTCGGGTGGTTCCGGTAGTCGCGCTTCAAGTGGTGTGGGCTCGGCTGCGGAGTTGAAGGAACGGAAATACGCCCACTTTGTGGCGCTCTCACAGCTTTACACTGCTATGGACGCGTGGATGGAGGACAAGGACCCGAACCAGTGGCTTAAGGAAGAAGAACTCTCGAGTTTACCTCGTCACTACGAGGTGGAGCGACTCAAAGATGTCTTGCGTCTCAGTGATGCGTTGCTAAGTTCCCATTCCGATCAGATGAACTGGTCTGACTTGCCTCTATGGACGAATTGGTGCGGGTTTGAGTTCACATTGAGACGAACAACGCCCAAGGTGAGTGTGAGCGACGATAACGACGACCGCATTGATACTGCTACGCCATCGCTGTCTACACCACTGGCTTCAGTTGGCGAAGAGGACGACTTTGCGTTTGTGGAAGAAGCTTCGGAACTGGCAAGACGACACAGCAGCTTTGGAGGACTTGCAGGGTTGAACAGCCTCACCATCCGACCGTTGCCTTTACTGTCGGATCTGTGTGGACCCTCAAGCTTAACACAACTCCCGACGGTGTCCGTTGTCATTTCGAAGGATCGGTGTGTCATCACTCCGTCGATTCCGCTCAACAAGGCAGGATTGAAGGCGGTGGCCGTGAAGTTCTCGGAGAATCTGTCTGTTCTCGTGGCACTGGACTCTGAAATGGTGGATAGCGTCTCTCAACTGTATATCAGCAAGGCACGGACTGTGACGCAGAGTTTGCCGTGTCAAGAAGGAACAAACTGCAGCAGTCCTGCGGCTTTCAAGTTTGAGTTCTTGGAGTGGATGATGGATTCGCGAATGGACGACACGATTCAGTCTATCCGTGCACAGGGTGAACGCTGCGATATGCGGTCGATGCTGGTGACTAATGTGATGTCTTCGTTAAACGATCACGATGGACACATGCACCAGAAAGACGGTATTGCTGTCTCCTCGATAACATCTTTCGCAGCTGAACAATTTCTACAGCTTGACGGAGACGGATTTATGTTGTCACTTCAGATTTTGCTGATTGATCAGGTTGTGCGAACACTAGGCATGGAGCATGAGAAGCTTCAGCGGATGAAGAAAACTTTAGAGAATGAAGCACCGTTGGACTTACCGTCAACTGAGGAAACAGTGGAAGACAGCAAGGAGGATGAAGGTAAAGCTGATGAGAGTGAAGAACTTTCTCCTATTCAGAAGACCGAGCAAGAGGTGGAGCGCTTGCACAGCAAGGGGCTTGAGTGGTTCCGTCTCCTTACAGAGTTGGACACTAAACTGTCACGTATGGTTCCTCCATTACGCGAAGCTTTGTGGCGGTCTATCAAGCAGCTTGGGTTGAGCTTTGTGTGTATCGACGAGCGCGAGACGTGTACTCTGCTGCAACTCATGCTAGAAGACCCATCTCGGATCAATCTACTGAGCGAGTGTTTCTCCCCGGCTGCCGCTCCATCCCGTTTTGTGGAAATGTTTGCGAAGCTGATGAGTGCCAGCAGTTCGTCCAAGCTCTCGAGTGAAGAGAAGCTCACTCTGCTGCGCCGCTTCGATTTCCGAGCGTGGTTGCAGACTAAGAGTCCTCTGACACCCACGAAGTTTGATCGAGATACCGTTTTGTGCATGATTCTGGGCGATATAAGCCATCAGTTCCCTGCAGACCGCAGCTTGGTGGATACTGGCCGAAAAGCTAAGGACACGACTGCATCCAAGCATTTGGACGAAGTGCTGCGCGTGTACGCGAAGGTCCTCCAGTTGATCTGCTCAGCGCATCTAGAAGACCATGTGGAAAAAATGGTGCATGCTTTAGTTGGCGTCCATGACGACTATCGGTTCCAAACGTCAAGCGTGGGGACTGGAGAACCGACTTCATCTAGTGGTAGTGGCGATGATTCCAGTGCGTCAGGGCTGACAGCGTTACCACGTCCGGTGGACGCTGTGGTTTGGGAAGCTCTCGTTGGAATTCCATTGACTACTTGGAAGGAACTGCCAGTCATGCAGGTCGAGACTTGTGTGTCATTCCTGAGTCAGCACATGACGTCACTGCGATGGCAAGGTGGGATGTCTTCTGGCAGTAGTTCCACCACTGGAGGCGGTGAGCTATTGAGAGGAAGAGAGGCATCAAGTGCGGCTTCTGCTTCATTGACGAACTACCCGATCGTGTACTGGCAGCGTCTTGGAGTTCTCAAGAGTTTCCTGGACTTGTTCACGCTTTGCTGCCGCGTGGCTCCAGAGCAACAGCAATGGGAATTAATCGCCGCATTCTTCGAGCCGCTGCTTTCGACGTTGTACCAACCAGCTACGAACACTGAAGGCTCGGCGATCAGTGCACCTTGGTCGCAGCAAGACACGCTCTCGACCGGAACCACCATCTGCTCGTGCTTTGTTGCTACGTGCTCCGAGTACCTTAAGAGCCAACCGTTGGCTGGCCCACGAACGTTGATATCAAGCAGCAGTAGTGATACGGAGCTAACACAAACTGCAAAGCTGTCGCAGATCTGGTCTTTCTACTTGACGGTGCTGGTTCCGCATGCTCCTACCCATATTTGCAAGCATTTTCATCAGTTTGTGACGCGGTTGGCATGGGAGCACTGGTGTCTTACACTGGAGATCGTCCAGCAGATGCGAGAGCTCGTCCAGACAGAGAAGCAGCAACTTGCGGGAGCGGCAACTGGTGCTAGTGTTCCACCGCTGCACTCGACGTTGTCACCGTATCCATTTGTGTCGTGGCTAGTGCGCGATGTCTTGTGCCGTACAACTTGGAAATCTACAGACGCGTGGCTGGAAGCTCAAAGCGAGAGTGTTTGCTCTTCGTTCCTGCTGGAATTCGCCAAGTTGTGCTTGGAGTTGGTGCTGGACATGCCTCACTTTCAGGTTAAGTCCGGCCACGCTGCGTCGACGAATGTTCTGCCTCCGTATTTCGTCAACTTCATCAAGCAGCAGTCCGTCTTTTGGGCCAAGTGGAAGATGACCGTGAAAGACCTGGAGACGCTGCAGCAGTTCACGTTAGAAGCGCTGAAGGAGCCTCTGGGAGGTCGAGCGAGCACAAGAAGCAGCCCAGTTCTCGTGTCAACTGGGCCCTTCCCAGCTGCACCAAGCGCTGCGATGATGCAGGACGCGTTCACGAGACTTCAGTTGGTTCTTCGATTGATTGGCCAGATCACGACAATGCACCACAATAAACTCCCCAAACCCAAGAGTCTGCAGCGAGTCAATCTCTTCCTGAAGCTGCTCTTCGGAGTGTTTGAAGTGAACGACCGTGGCTGTCTCGATGGCAACCGGTACACTTCCGACCACGCAGCTTGGCTGATGGTTCTGTACGGAGCCAGCTGCACAGCGTTGTACGAGAAGCTGGACGAGATCGTGCACTTCTACAAGCCCGAGAACGGCAAAGACAGCGGTGGTGAAGGTGTTGATGTGTCGAAGGAAGGCGTCTCGGAAGAAGACTTGACAGCCACGATAGAAGCAGTATTGCGCTTCTGCAATCTGTCGTTGGTGGAGGTTTTCTTCAAGAAGATGCAGAGCAGTCCAACGTCAGGCAGTGGAGGCGGTGGGAGCTCGTCATCCTCGTCTGGAAGTGGCGCGTTGAACTGGAACAAGTGCGGCAATGTGGTGTTTGTGGAGATTGACGCTCTGGTGCGCGACTTTGCGTCGAGTCAGAAGGCGCTTCAACAGCAGAGCCATAGGAGTCATCAGTCTGGTTCGGACCGCTTGACTATTGGCAAGGAAGAGAGTTCAAGAGATACAACGGTATGTGCTGCTCAATCTCCAGCCGAAGCTATTGGCACTCCTCTTGGGAAGGTGCTGTGGAGTTTCTTGGCCTTCCGAGGCGGAGAGCTGGCGTGTTTGGCTGCGTGTGGACGTGCACTGGCTTCTGTTCACGTGATGAGTCAGGTAGCGGAGAAGAGCATTGAAAAGTGGATTATTGAGGAACGTAGAGGCATGTGGGACGCGTTGGCGCTGCGATTGCAAGTGCCTGAGCTCAGTGGGGACGAGTTTGAGGCCGCATGCTTGGAGCAGGGCAAGCTGTTGACTCTTCAGGTTCTTTTCCTGCAGCAACTACGTCGCGCTCCCGTGTTGACCGAGTCACTGAGTCTGGCGCTGCTGACGAAGCTCATGAGCTGGATGGAGCGTGCTCGAGTCGGAAGAAGTGCTCTAGCGCAAATGAAGCTGCTGTTCCTGGCGGCCGAGGTGACCAATTTCGTGTGCAAGCCGCTGGCGGAGGTGCTCCCGTCGACGCTGAAGAAGCAGATGCTGCGTCAGCTGTGCGATCTTCTACTGGAACTGGGCCACGCACGTCGCAACAACGGCATCATGAAGGCGATCGGTCTCGGTGGCTCGTTGCAATACGGCGTAGAGTTCCACGCCTCGTGCTTGGTGGCAGGTGTGTTCCTACGGCTACAGACGCGGAATGGCGCGCCGTTGCGAGTGGATGATCGGATTCCATTCAAGATGACGCGCACCACAGAGAAACACTTGAAGTCACTAGAGACGATGCTGCAGAGTAAGGACGCCTTCCAGCTGGGAAGACGAGCGGATGCAGTCGTGGACTTCGCTCGAGATCCGCGTCGAAGCCTTGCAGACCAAGACGAGTTCTTTGTGACGCTTTTCTCGAGTATGTATCCAGCGCAAGGGTGGCTGCTAGCGAAGTGTCTGCCATAAAGATAAATAGAAAAAAGTAGCGTAGTAATTATGATGGTCAAGAAATGGAATCAAGATAAACATGTTGATGGGATGATTATGATTGTTTCGGTTGACGCGTAAATGTTGTACTGGATCTACGCCTCGACCATTCATTAAGCAATTTGCTTCGCTCGGAGTACATCCAAGCATCTTTTACCCAACATGCGTGTCTACCTCATGCTACTGATCGCCACTGTTCTCACGAGCAGCCAAGCCATCACGGCCACGACCGGTGGCGTGGATTCAATCGATAACTCTCATCCCCACAGACACCTGAGAGAGAACCCGAAAGAGGAGAGAGGAATGGCCAAGGCCTTCACGTATATCAAGAAATGGCCTGCCGAACGGAATTGGGCGAAAGCAGAAGAGTTGGTGAAGCGCGATGCCTCTGTTGAAACGCTGTTCAAGAAGACCAAAATCCACCCCGAAATTTTGGCCAAACTTATGGGGCTTGAGAAACTATCGAAACAGGCAATAGCCAAGCCGAGCCTCAACGACTATGTGGACACGCAGATTCTGAAGTTCAAAGAATACAAGACGCTTTGGAAAAAGAGCAAGGGAGTGCTGTAGTGTCCATTGTGGTGGATGATGCAGCTTTCATAGGCTAATTTGCCTAATTCTCTGAAATTTATTTCAGAGTTAAGGAGCTATCCGAGTCCCGGTAGTCAAAGTTGCGTTCAGAGCAATTTTCAGATATAAAAATGCCGCTCAAAATAATCTCATCGGCGGTTCCCATCTATTTCACAGCTTTTATCGTTTAGGTGGCGATCTGAAATAATCGCCGTCTGAAAACCTATCTGAAAGCAACTCTGGCTACCCCTACAGTATTGATTTTACCAAATCCTCATTAAACAAATTATCTTGTGAAAATCGGTAATAACGGGGTTTCTTACTATCAACAAAGGAAACATGTGTACAGTGAAATACATCCTGACCAAGGAGATATTTTTGATGAATAGAGAGCTTTCGAGACAGAACCGGTAGCAAAAACTGGTCGTGCGCCTGTTTTTGAAATCTGAATTAGGAATTTGAGACTGGAAATCAGGAATCACGATTGTCATTGTATTGTATTACGGTCGCGTTATCAAGTTATACAACCTACACATCTTTAAACTCCCGAATCTAAGCTACATGTGCAGTGCTGGACATATGTATATGCGTGATAGTATTTTGCGGTTAAATACGTCAATTCACTACGAATAACGCTGAAAACGCACAGATTTGCTATTGAAGCAACGGGCTATCCGAGCAATTTTTTTTTCTCGAGACGATCAGTGGTCGTGGAGATACACTAGTGACCATCACTCTGAGGCTGGTCAAAAGTATATGCGCATTCACGTTTCCCGTCATTTCGAGCGTTCTAGAGCGTTCTAGAAGCTCCCACTCTCTACATTAAAAAGCCCTGCATCTCGCCGTGCTGGTGGTGCACAGCAGTCATTTTAAAACTTTCTACAAGGATCACAAGCGATGCCTAAAGCTGTGGAGTTCACTGACGTCGAAAAGGGGGCCGTCATCGGCCTGCGAGAGGCTGGCTGGACGTTTATCGCAATTGGAAAGCACCTTGGGCGGTCGGCGACGGGTGGAGGCAACGTGTGGAAGGCTAGAGAGGGGCGGAAGAAAGCTAAACGGCCCGGAAGGCCACGCAAGGTGTCGGCAAGAGCTCAATGTCAGATCATTCGCGAGGCCAAAAAGACTGGAGGGTCGTCTAGTGGTGTTAAAGCTTCTCTGGGGCTTAGCGAGTCTGCGCGTACTGTACGGCGCGTGCTGCAGCGAACCCCTCATATGGG
>QOKR01001037.1:0-15390 GCA_016880985.1 Phytophthora idaei | reverse complement strand
GCACTTCAGGCGCTGGTGGCAAGGTATCCGTGTCCGGCGGCAACGGTGGCAATACCGGTACTGGTGGCGCTCTGGATCTAATCTCTGGTGCTGGAGGCAGTACTGGTGGTGCGTTGTCTATTGCGAGCGGAAGTACGCCGAGTAGCATCAGTGGGTCTGTGCTGTTGACCTCGGGTGCGTTGGGCACATTGCCGACGGCGACGATATCAAGCGGTGCTGTGACGATCGCGTCTGGCGCTGCGTCTTCGGGCTCGAGCGGCTCGATCACTGTGTCCACCGGCGCATCAACCAGTGCTGGTGCTGGTGGTTCAATCTCTCTGTCCGTTGGCGGCGGTGTAGTTGGCGCAGGTGGCGATGTCAAAATTGCAGCAGGTGCGACAAGTGCTGCTAGCAATGCGGGAGGTAAGATCGATGTCGTGAGTGGTGCAGCATCCGTCTCTACTTTTGGTAGCGGGCCCGTGTACCTGAGCTCAGCTAGTAGTGGTGTATCGGGAGTCGTGACAGTGAGTTCCGGTAGCAGCAGTTCAGGAACGGCTGGTTTGTTGACGGTGGCTGGTGGTGACGGTATCGGAGCCAGTGGCGTGGGCGGTGCTGTGCAGGTCACGAGTGGCTCGACGAGCAACGCCTCTGGTGTCGGTGGCAAAGTGTCCATGTCTGCCGGTGATGGTGGTACTGCGGGTACTGGTGGCGCTCTGGAGTTGACTAGTGGTGGCGGAGGCAGTACTGGTGGTGCGTTGTCTATTGCGAGCGGAAGTACGCCGAGTAGCATCAGTGGGTCTGTGCTGTTGACCTCGGGTGCGTTGGGCACATTGCCGACGGCGACGATATCAAGCGGTGCTGTGACGATCGCGTCTGGCGCTGCGTCTTCGGGCTCGAGCGGCTCGATCACTGTGTCCACCGGCGCATCAACCAGTGCTGGTGCTGGTGGTTCAATCTCTCTGTCCGTTGGCGGCGGTGTAGTTGGCGCAGGTGGCGATGTCAAAATTGCAGCAGGTGCGACAAGTGCTGGTAGTAGTGCGGGCGGCAGTGTCAACATTGCAGCTGGTGCTGCTACGGGCGCCAGTGGCGGTGAGGGTGGAATGGTTGACATCACGAGCGGATCGTCCGCGGGCACGGGCAGTAGCAGTGGCCTAGTATACTTGCGATCTGCTTCGAATGGCGCATCTGGTATGGTGACCATGAGCTCTGGTGTCAGTAGTTCTGGTGTATCGGGAGATGTGACAGTAGCCTCTGGAGCGAGTACTGGGGGTGCCAGTGGTCTGGTGACTGTGGCTGGTGGGGCTGGTACTGGCGTAGGTGGAGTCGGAGGTCCAGTGTCGATCTTGGGCGGTTCGACGAGTGATACCTCCGGTGTCGGTGGCAAGATGTCCGTGTCTGGAGGTGCAGGCGGTAGTACGGGTACTGGTGGTGCAATGGAACTAACTGCGGGTGCTGGGGGTAATGCCGGAGGCTCGTTGTCTGTTGGTACTGGAAGTGCAACAAGCGGTACCAGCGGAGATCTGTTGCTGACGACGGGGTCGTTGAGTAGTGCAGTGACTGCGACCAGCTCTAGTGGCTCTATTACGGTGCGTTCTGGCCCAGCATCTTCTGGATCGAGTGGTTTGGTCAGTTTGTCGACGGGTGCATCTACGGCTGGCACTGCAGGTGCGATTACGTTGTCTGTTGGCAGCAGTGCAGGTGGCGCAGGCGGCGACATTAAACTTGCTGCTGGTATGGCTTCTGCTGCGAGCACTGCAGGTGGAGTCATTACAGTCACGAGCGGATCGGCATCAGCCTCGACAAGCAGTAGTGGCCAAGTGTCTGTCAGCTCAGCTACGAGTGCCATATCTGGTGCGGTAACTGTAAGTTCTGGTGTCAGCAGCGCTGGAATGTCTGGCCCAGTGACACTTGCGTCAGGTGCAAGCACTGGTGGCGAAAGCGGGTTGGTTACTGTGACTGGTGGTAATGGTATCGGAACAGGTGGAGTCGGCGGTGCTGTATCGGTCACGGGTGGCTCTACGACTAGCACTTCAGGCGCTGGTGGCAAGGTATCCGTGTCCGGCGGCAACGGTGGCAATACCGGTACTGGTGGCGCTCTGGATCTAATCTCTGGTGCTGGAGGCAGTACTGGTGGTGCGTTGTCTATTGCGAGTGGTAAAGCGACCAATGGTATCAGCGGAGCTCTATTACTCACGACGGGGTCAATAGCCGACGCAACGGTGGCGACAAGCTCGAGCGGTGCTATCACGGTGCGATCTGGTGCTGCATCTCCAGGATCGAGCGGTTCAATGTCTTTTTCGACAGGCGTATCAACTGGGGGCGCTGGAGGTGGGATCTCGATGTCAGTTGGCAGTGGCACAGTAGGAAACGGAGGAGGTATTTCTTTTGTTGGTGGCGCTGCTTCTGACACGACGGCCGGTTTGGGTATCGGTGGAAGTATTACTTTGTCGGCTGGTGATTCGGCTGCTGCAACGGGTGGTCTTCTTTCGTTAGTAAGTGGAACTGGAACTGCCAAGAGCTCGGGAGGAGTTAGTGTTTTGAGTGCGAACGGAGGTGCGGCTGGCGTGAGTGGGAATGTGAAATTAGCATCCGGTACTACCGGAGCTGGTAGCTCTGGTTCCCTCACACTTTCCACAGGTAATGCTGTTGGTGGCACTGGTGGTGATATATTAGTTCAGGTTGGCTCTGGCACTGTCGGAGCTGGCGGTGCCCTAACAATGACTGCTGGGACTGCCTCTGCTACCGCAGGAGTTGGTGGACAAGTTTCAATTTCGTCAGGCAATGGCGGCGGTGGTGGTGGAGCAGTGACGATCCAAGCCGGCTCAACCAGCACCAGTGGTGGTGCTGGTGCTGGCGGGTCTATCACGATCTCCAGTGGTACCAGTTCGTCTGCAGCTGCTAGTGGGGATGTTGTTATCTCCTCCGCTGCAAAGCCTGTGCCTGGAGCGAGCGGTGAAGTCTCGATGAAGACAGGATCAGCAACGTATGGAAACAGCGGTACTATCTCGATTTCGTCGGGGGCTTCTTCGAGTGGTACTGGTGGAGGTATCTCCGTTACTGTTGGTGCAGGAACGACTGGAGTTGGTGGAGCCTTAAGTCTTTCTGCTGGTCAAAGTAGTGGCGGGACCGGTGGCGACGCAACTATGACTGCAGGTGGCGGCACTATTGGAGGCAAGATCACACTTGATGGTGGCTTTGGAACAACAGGTAGCGGTGGTTCGGTCGCGATCACTAGCGGAACAAGCACAAGCAGCTCCAGTGGGTTGATTCAAATTGCGTCGGCCATTGGTGGATCTGTTGGAAGTGGAGACGCGTCATTTGGGTCTGGGACAGCGTCTGGGCCAACGGGTGCATTAACGCTATCTACAGGCACGTCGACCAATGGGCTTGCTGGTAGTATGACGTTAACTGTTGGATCGGGTAAAGCGGCTTCAGGCGGAAGCTGGACAGCCTCGGCAGGATCGACTACAGCAGGCGTTGGAGGTGTTGCCACAATTAACGGAGGAATAGGAAGCTCCTCTGGCGGCGAGGTTAACATCAACGGTGGCAGCGGTGGCTCAGAAAACGGAGGTGACATTAACCTGTCAAGTGGACTGAGTACTGGCGCAGCAGGAGGCACCATTTCGCTAGAGACGGGTACAGGTGCTTCGGGATCGACAAGTGGTGCCATCACACTATCCTCTGGCACAGCGGCAAATGCTAATAGTGGCACTATCACGCTCAGTACGGGTGCCTCTAGTGGCGGTGCAGGGGGTGCCATCGCTTTGTCGGTTGGAGGAGGAAACACTGGCGACGGTGGAACTGTCACAATCTCTGCTGGCAAGACAACCGCATCGAATAGCATAGGTGGCTCTATTGATTTGAGTGCTGGAGATTCGACGTCCGGGACGGGTGGCTCTGTGCACGCGTACATCGGCGCAGGATCGGCGGCTGATGGTGGGTTTTACGTGAAGAAAACTACGTCTGGTTCTCAAGATCTTCTCAAGGTCACCAGCACCGAGCTGGCCGGCAAGAGCTTAGCGGTAGCTTTCACTTCCACAAGTTCTACGATTCAGCTCACTTCGGCGTCGCAGGTCATGATCACTGGAACGTCGACGACTGTTTCGGGCGGTCCCCTTCATGTCGACTCGCGCAATTTCCGCGTGTCCAAGGATGCAATAACAGACGTTCTGTATGTGGACACTACTGGAAGCGTCGTGAATATCCTCGCAGCGAATGTCGTTGGGCAGCTGCAGATGAGTGCTGCACAGGCTTCGATCCTCCACTCCCAGTCTGGATCTACGGCCGCGCTCACAATATCGTCGCCGAATCTGAAGTTGGACGGTGGTGATGTCATTTTTGTGGGCAGCGCTGTGACGACTGCGTCCCCAGCTCCAACTGGAGGTAGTGCGTGCACTGCAGGAACACTTCGGTATGATGCGAGCGCAATCTACTTCTGCGGAACCGATCTGGTGTGGAAGAAAATCGCCTTGACAACGTATCCCTAGGTAAAACGCGTTGCCATAGCTATACATACATCTATTGATGCATATATCTTAAAAGAAAACAATGAATACATTTCTTGCATTATACTTCGAAGTACTCCATCCTTCCCGCTCGACTTAATCCCTTGAAGTTAAAAGAGCAGCCTTATCCATAGTTGACAGTCTATTATTCATCAATACACTGCATCGTTCCCTGGTCTAACGCTAGTAGCAGCTCATGCGTCTATTTTGCTACAATGTTGAGCAGTCCATGGGCACCTTGCTTCTTGGGGGAAACCAGGATGGCCTTACGTACGTCGCGGCCCTGTAAATGGCGTTGAACCGCAGGAGAGGCCAGCGCCAGCGCCAACACGCCATCCGAATCCCGAGCCTCTAGCAAAGCAGGGTCCACTAGAATGGTATCGCGCGGCTTACCTTGCACCTGCAGCACTACTTTCACTTGAGCACGGTCCAGCAGTGCCGGGTCGTAGGCTGGCCATGTGCAAGTATGCACATCTACCGCTTCGTCCCCGTCGTGCAGAGCCTCAAACATTTCAGCAGCAGTATGGGGAGCCAACGGGGCCAACATCTGAACCAGCGCTTTTAGAGCTTCTTCATAAGCGGCAGAGCCCTGAAGCTGTGTACGCCGCTCGCCAAGTAGGTTCGACAGCTTCATCAGCTCTGCGATAGCAACGTTGAACGACTGGAAGTCATTCAGTGCCTCGGTCACACGCTTGATCGTCCCATGCAGCTCATGACGAATTTCCTTCTCGTCCTCCTTGTCTGCAGAAACATTCGCACCCTGACGCCTATGGGCCAATGCGCCATCCAAAAGTGCCCAAATGCGAGCCAGCCAGCGCGATTGACCTGCGAGGTCACCCTCATCCCACTCCAGCTCATGAGCGGGTGGCGCCTTAAAGAGCACCGTGAGACGCGTCACATCGGCGCCGTGGCGGGCGCGGATCTGCTCAGGATCCACACCGTTGTACTTCGACTTGGACATCTTTTCCCATTGCGTCACTACGGGCAGCCCAGTCTTCTTTTCAACAATAATCTTGCGGCCATCATCCAACATCTCTTCGTATTCGCTCGGCGCCAGTGGTCGCAACGAGCCAGGTGACTTGTGCGTTCGGCCGAGCACCATACCCTGAGCCAGGAGCTGCGCAAACGGCTCATCGGTGGCCAGCAAGCCTTGATCAAACATGAACTTGGTCACAAAACGTGAGTACAGCAAGTGTAGAATCGCGTGTTCGATGCCACCGATATACAGATCCACACCCGCGCGCTTCAGCCATGTCCGTGCCTGCTCGGGTTTGAATGCAGCAGTGTCGTTCCGAGCATCGCAGTAGCGCATATAGTACCATGAGCTGTCCACAAACGTGTCTAGTGTGTCGGTGTCGCGCTCGGCTTCGCCACCACAGCGTGGGCATTCGCAGTGTCTCCAGCCAGCCATGCGCGCGAGAGGAGAGTCGCTACTGCCCTTGCCACGCAGGTCGTCAGCCACATCCTCACCCACAGGCGGCAGTTCGACAGGTAGCTGCTCAGTAGGAACACCAACCGGACCACACGACGGACAGTGAATGATTGGTACGGGTGTGCCCCAGTAGCGCTGACGGGACACAAGCCAATCACGCAGACGGAACTGAGTCGTGGCACCACCGACACGCTCATCTTGTAGGCGACCATTGATGGCCGCAGTCGCCTCTTGTGAAGTCATACCAGAGAACGCGTCACTGTCGCGCAACACACCATGATCGGTAAACGCTTCGTCCTCGTTGCACTCTACTCCGTCGCTACTTCCCACCACTGAGCGTACCTCGAGGTTGTGGTGGCGCGCAAAGGCCAGGTCTCGGGTATCGTGCGCGGGCACACCCATGACTACGCCGGTGCCGTAATGGGCCAACACGTACTCGGCCAAGTAAATCGGTACTTGGCGACCCGTGAGCGGGTGGCGCGCATAGAGCCCCGTGAACACGCCAGCCGTCGTGTCTCCTTTGCCTCTGTCGTCTTTGCTCATGGCTCGTACCTTAGCGACGTAGGCGTCGACCGCAGTGCGCTGTGTCGCCGGAACATGAGCGAGAAGATTTTCCACCTCAACGCTGTCGGGAGCCATCGAGACGAAACTCACGCCAAAGACCGTATCGACGCGCGTGGTGAACACTGTCAACGGAATCGCCTTTGCATCAGCGTCCAGCACGACCTGGAACTCAACCTGTGAGCCCTCTGATCGACCGATCCACGATGACTGCATCCGCTTAACGGCGTCCGGCCATTTGGTCAGCTGTTCAAAAGCACCACGTCAGTAGGTTAACTCAAGTTCACACCATACTCCCACGTCGTACCTTGTCAAGGTCATCTAGCAGCCGGTCTCCGTACTTGGTGATGCGTAAGAACCACTGATTAAGTGAGCGCTGCTCAACGATAGCGCCGGAGCGCCAAGACCTTCCCTCGGCGTCCACCTGTTCATTGGCGAGCACCGTCTTGTCCACGGGGTCCCAGTTCACGAGCGCCTCTTTGCGGTAGGCGAGCCCCTTGTTGAACATTTGCAGGAAGATCCACTGCGTCCACTTGTAGTAGTCAGGTGCGCACGTGGTGACCTCGCGGTCCCAATCGAAGCGGATGCCCAGCGCCTTGAGCTGCTCCTTGGCCTGTGCAATGTTGGCCACGGTCCAGTCGGCGGGCGAGATGCCGCGCTCGATGGCCGCATTCTCGGCCGGCAGCCCAAAGGCATCCCATCCCATGGGGTGAAGTACGTTGTAGCCCTGCATACGCTTGAGACGCGCCATGCAGTCGCTGATGGTGTAGACGCGCACGTGGCCGATGTGCAATTGACCTGACGGGTACGGGAACATGGAGAGGCAGTAGAACGGCTCCTTCTTATTGGGCGACGGGGGCTGCAGTTCCTGCTGCACCCAGCGCTTCTGCCACTTGGCCTCAATGGGTTCCCATGCGCGTGAAGGCGCAGCAGTCGCGAAGCTGCGCCGCGCCGCGATCGATCCACGCAGCCGGCACCGCAACATGATCAAGTGAACACACGTGTGGCTAAGGCAATTCTGCACTGTGATTGGTCAAAACTACCCATTCCGTTTCGAAATTTTTTTTAGGGAATAACTATCGTGAGCAGACGCAATACAAGCAAGACCATGGTGGTGGCGGCAGGAGATATCTCAACCTTCAACATCCAGCACGGCTACGTGGAGGGACTGGTGCGTGGCTTCCGCTCGGGTTTCCTGGACGACGTGGACTATCATCATCTCACACAGTGCGAGAGTCTTGAAGGTACGAAGAAACGGACGCGCTCGCCTTCTCCCATTGCTGATCCACTTGTATTGCCATACAGATGTGAAGCTGAACCTGCAGGAGACGGACTACGACCAATTCTTGGCGGACGAGGTGTGTGTGTACTGAGAGAGAGAGAGAGAGAGAGAGAGAGAGAGGGAGGGAGTTCTTAGCACTGACTGCTCTTTGCTATTGCTGCAGTCGTCAGGCACCATCTCGCCTGGTCTGATCCAGGCCGGCACGACCAATAAGCTCGTGGAGGAGTTCAACTTCCTGCGCGCGCAGGCGATGGAGCCGCTGGGCCAGTTCCTCGACTTCATCACGTGCGTGCGTGCGGGCTGGCCTTTGCTGTAAACTGACAGATGCTGACGAAGCTGTATTGTGTGTACTGTACAGGTACGAGTACATGATTGACAACGTGATCCTCCTCCTCAAGGGAACGCTCAACGGACGCGACGTGAACGAGCTCATTGGACAGGTGCGGGAGATGATAGACTTGGTAGCATAACTGCTTTGTCTAATGCCGTTTTTGGTCTTGTTTGTTGTCCACTGCCAGCTGCACCCACTTGGAAAGTTCGACGAGTCCATCATGCGGAGTATTTGCACGTTCGAGCCTAACGCCAAGGGTTACTCGGACTTGTACGAGACCGTGCTGATTGATACCCCCATCGGTGTGTGATATATCCAAGTAGATTTGAATCGTTTGCTCTTTAGAAATGACGATGTTGCTGTCATTACTGTGCAGGAACGTACTTCAGTCAGTTTCTGGAGGAAAGTGCTGGAGGTGATCGCATGGAAGGCACGTCCGACGTACGCAACGTCCTGGAGGAGGTGCAGATGGAGCTCATCAAGAACAGCATGCTGAAGCTGTGGCTTGAGGATTTTTACAACTTTTGCCAGGTGGGCGATTGATTGTTGGTTTGCATCACAATTTCTTCCGGAAGGTATGGACTGAAAGATCTTGCTTTCTACTTCCGCAGGAGATTGGCGGCGACACGGCTACCATCATGGGAGAAATTCTCAAGGCGCGCGCTGACCGCATCGCCATCAACATTACGTTGAACTCGTTCGGCACGCCGTTGAATGAGGTATGTTGTTGCTGTGACTTGTGTGTTTCATTGGAGGTTGTCGCTGACCGTCTCGTGGTATGTGCTTTGACACTTTCTTTAGCCTGCGATGCGTATCTCGGACCGCAAGCCGCTGTACCCGTCCATAGGCTCACTGTACCCGGACGCGACTGCGCTTCTGGCGGAAGTGGGTGACGAGTCGGCGCTTGGAGCGGCTCTGGACTCGTTCCCAGTGTACCGCAAAATCTGGGAGGTCCACCAGGGCGAGGGCGTGGACAGCAAGTCCATCGACGACGCGTTCTACGAGCGTGACGTCCAGATGGCGGAGTTGGCGTTCCAGAGCCAAATGCACTTTGGTACGAATCTTTTTGCATTGCGTGTCTGCATTGTTGAGCTCACGGGAATTCTGTTGTGTTTTGCCGCAGCGTGCTTCTACGCGTACGTGAAGCTGAAAGAGCAGGAGGTGCGCAACCTCGTGTGGATCTGTGAGTGCATCGTGCAAAACCAACGCGACGCCATCAACAACTTCATCCCGATCTTCAGCGACAGCGCGCCGTGGCGTGGAAAGGGCTCGAACAAGCATTAAGTGGACCCCCAGAGTTGCTCCAAGAGATCAGATCACCGTCAACTCGATTTCCATGCACGTTACTGGTACTGATCGACCCGTTTCTAAACTTGAATAAGCATTTATCACTCTTCGATTGACTAGCAGTCTAGCAGATCAAAGCACCTCGAGCTGCCGTCATTTGCACCACACTGTGATTGGTCAATTCTTCTCGTTTATGTTGCCATTTCCATTGCTAGTCACCTTGGGCAACGAGAGCCGCACACCGTCATGGTAAACACACGATACCTGCTATGGCCACTGCCCGTACGCGCGTCTGACGTGTGAATGCTGCCTTACAGAATCGCCTGGCTGCTCTAGCGCAGCGCTTCGTGGCGAGACGCTCGTTCTCCACAGCACCAATCTTTAACCGAGGTTCGTGTGGTTGGAGCTCTTCGATCAACTAGATAATGCGCTACACAACTGACCCAATCTGCTTCACGCTACAGCGATCAAGAGGCAGCAGCGCAACAACATTGCGCTCTTGGAGAATGGCGACGAGTACGAGTATCTCAAGGATGAGGTCGCCCGTCGTCTCATCGACCGCTTGGAGGTTTGCTGCGAGCCGATGAACAACTTTGACGCTGTATAAACACAGGACGGCCGTGGCTTTTTGCGTTGCAGGATATCGAGCGCGAGTTCCCGTTGGCGCTGGACCTGGGGTGTGGTAGTGGTCACCTCTACAAGAACCTGAGCGTCGACGACGGACTGGGCGGCGTCAAGAAGCTCATCCAGTGCGACTCTGCTGGTGCGTGCTCGTTATAGCCAAACACTGGTGGGCCTAGCGTCTGACATGTTGCATCATGCAGAGAAATTGCTTCTTCGCGACGACCTGCAGACGGAAAATACCACCTGTAAGTGGCGCGCTCTTTATTATCCCCACAGCTTTAAGCTGACGTGTGTCGGTGGCTCCTGCAGTGGAGACGTCACGTCTGGTGGTTGACGAGGAGTTCCTACCGTTCCCGAAGCAGCACTTTGACTTGGTAATGAGCTCTCTGTCCCTGCACTGGGTCAACGACCTCGAGAGTACGTTCCGCCAGGTGTTAGATACGCTGAAGCCCGACGGCGCGTTCATCGGCGCGGTGCTGGGAGGAGACTCGCTTCAGGAGCTACGGTACGCTCGCCTTGAACAAGCAAAATTCTCGCACTGACGCCGCATTCCATGTCAGGAGCGCCTTTATCCTCGGCGATCAAGAGCGCCAGGGCGGCATCTCGCCACACATTTCTCCGTTTATGAACGTCGCAGACGCCGGCAACCTCCTGTCGGCCACCGGCTTCAACCTGTGCACAGGTGCAGTAATGCTTCACCTCTGAGAATGCAGTGTGCATCGTCAATACTGACTTCCTTATCGCCCACAGTGGACACGGACTACATCCAGGTGGACTACCCAAACGCCTTCGTGCTCATGGAGCATCTGCGTGGCATGGGCGAGAACCACGCCGTGAACTCGCAAGGAGCGCCGGCCACGCGCGACTCTTTGCTGGCCGCTGCCTCCATCTACCAGTCCATGTTTGGCCAGTCGGGCGGTACGGTGCCCGCCTCATTCCAGGTCATCTACCTCATCGGCTGGTCACCGCACGAGTCGCAGCAGAAACCACTGCGTCGCGGCTCGGCGCAGCACTCACTCAAGGAGCTAGGTCACGACTAAGTGACGCTGTTATATAGGGGTCTAATACATCTATATAGGGGTCATGGCACTCTTACATGATGGTCAGTCAATTTGAATACTAAAATGAAGAAAACTGTCCTGCAACGATGGCATATGTATAAATTGCAAGTTGCTTATTTGGCTGGTGATTACAAAGGCGGCGTTATGGCGGACCCAGCGTGGGGCACGACGTCGTCCCTGTCCGACGAGGAGACGGCGCGTGCGCTGTGCGCCTTCCACCACACGGAGTCGCTGCCGACCCAGCGCCATCGGCAACCAGCCGTGCCTCTGTATCAGCCGCGCAGTAGTAATCATGAGATGCAGCCTCAACGTGCGCTGAACGCTCGAGCCTCCAACGGCTTCTCCGCCTTTGGATACCCGGTCCACACCACGCACCACATGGTGCCCAGGTCCGTTCAGCGCAGTGAGGCGACGTCGATGCTTGTAGGGATACCCTCAACTGCGAGCGACGACTGGCACCGACAACAGCAGTGCGCAATTCAGGAGCAGATCGAGCAGCAACAGCGAGAGCTACAGGCGCAGATACATCAGCAACAGCAGAGGGAAATGCACTTGCAAGTGCAAAGGATGCAGGTTCAGATCCAGCAACAGGAACAGGCTCAAAGGCGGCAGATGCAGGTGGAGAGGCAGGCGGAGAGGACACAGCAGCCCCGTTATTCGTCCGAGGCAGGTGGATTCGAGCAGGAAAGGTGGAATAATGAAGTGCACACGTCCCAGGCGGCGATAACTGCGTCTAATTTTCACGATAACCGGAGCCACGACGGTGGAATGCAGAGGCAGCAACCTGGCCAGTCTTATAAGGGAAGGTTTGGCCATTTGTCGGCCAGATCAACGACAGTGTCGACACCGACGCCCTCGTTTGTGTCTGATTATAGGGGCAGTTCACAACCAGGGATGTCAACGAGCAGAAGCGAGGATATATTTGCTCGGCTGCAGGTTCCACAGCCAGCGCAGTCGCATTTGCAGGCACGAAATCCTGAGATCTTTTCGATGAGTGGACGTGAATGGGGAAGATATGACCCGATGTTGTTTAGTGGAGTTCAGACTGACAGGACGCCGACATTTCAGATACAGAGAACCCAACATGTTTTGCCACGTCAGCCCCAGCCGTATCGCCCCACCGAAGTACCTGAGCGTATTCGTCAAGCGGCAGGTCCCGTGCGGAGTGCAAGCAAGTCCCGCCCCGATGAATTTGTCTTGGACGGGATTATGAAGCACTACCAGAGGAATGTTGGGCCTCCAGCTGGTGCTCCTGCTACCTCTACTGGTGCTGCTTACGACACGAATTCTGGATATTCTGGAACTCGCTACATCAAGCCCGTATTTAACCCGAGCATGGATCAAACTCGGATTCAAACGCAGACAGAAATACAGACGCAGGGACAGCTCAACTTACATTCGAAGGTGGCAGTTCCGCCCACTGGAACTGCGGTAGTCCCAGGAATTGCGCTGGCATCGCAATCGATTCGTCTCTTAACTATGCGAGACCTTCTCAACGGAGACGATGGATCTATCAAGATGGATTCGGCGAGAAATCGAGGCAAACAGAAGCGAGTCCCTCCCAATCGAAAGGCTCCGAGGAAAAAGACGGCAGTCAAGCGCCAGAGAATACCCCAGCAGCAAAGTGAGCGCAGGATTCAGCCGTCGCCAATTAACAGGCTTGTCGGAGCCATCCAATCAAGGCAAGGTGCAAGTCCAGCATCCATTGGGACTTCTGGACCAGTTATCAAGCTGCCCACACCAATGTATATAGCATTTATGGAGTCTCGAGCCGCTCGGGCGTTGGAGCAGACGATCGACCATGCGAATCCGAGACCAACCTCTGCAGAACCGCAGCAACCCACTCTTGCCCCCCAATCGGGAACCAAATCTGTCAGTCAAACCAGTGATCAGGCTGTTGCTTTTACCGTGGGAGGACTGCATCCAGTCAAAAAGAAGAAGATGGATGCACCGCCAGGATTAAGCCATCCCTCCAGCACGTACCAGCAGGCTTATCATCTGCCGGTCGTAATCACTAGTGCGTCACTGCAGGCTGCAGCATATAAGGAAGCGTCCAGATATCCGCAACCAAGTGCCGCCGAAACTTTTCAAATGAAAAGTGAACACCATGTGCCCGTTAATGGCCAGGTCCATGGTGAGAACGAAATTGATTGCTCGACGGAGAGGCTAAAGCTCTCCGTACCTAACAAGTTGGTGTGCAGCGTTCAAGTGGGAGTTACTGAGAGCGGTACAGCTGGTGGTTCGTCAAGGAAGAGACCCAGAGCAAAGTTACCTGCGGCGGGTTTGAAACCATCAACTGCAAGTGGCTCTCATCATCAATTTTCTACCACACAAGTGTCGAGTGAGGTACTTTTTACGGAGTCGGGATCAAGCGCTACAACTGCAGTTACTTCGTCTTTGGTGGTGCAGGCACCTGCTACATCTGCTGTACCGCGAGTGGAGAATAGAACGGTGGTAATTTTTTGTAAGCGGGACTTCATGCGCTATCAGGCAGCTAAGATTTGGCGCAAATACCAAGAACAGCTCAAGAAACACGAGGAATGGCGTGAAGTTCGCGTAGCCGGCAAGCGTACGCGATACCTCAATTCTCGCTATGATGAACTTCAAAGGACACACAAAAGGACCTACACGCGATCCGGTAAACCGCGTCGAAAAGCATCACAGGTGGCTAAGGGAGCTCGCCGCCACAATGCATCGCTATCATCAGCAGACTCAGCCCCGGCGGATTTTATGGTATCTTGTTCGATGTTGGCTGATAATGAGATCGACACAAGGAAGCCCGGGCAGACAGCTGACGGCGAGTCTGTTGATTCTGGGGCCTCTTCCAATGATGGCGGTGCCCATTCGCCAAAAGCAAAAGCCGATGAAGCTGACAGTGACTGCCCCATGGTGGTACACGACGCATCGGAAGCACAAGAAAAACATTCGTCAACGATTGAAGACAAAACGAAAAGTGCAGTGGAGTCAAGTGCCTTTAATAATTCAAGTAAAGGTGTAATGGCCTGCTCAAGCGCTCATCAAGGACACGACGGCACAGCGTCTGGTAGTAATATCGCTGACGTTGCGCCCAATGGCGATACCGTTGCTGGCGCACCGCCTTGTGGTAAGCTGGAGGTCACCTCGCTTCCTGATGAATCGCCTGATAATGTGGATCGCTCCGTCTCCGATGCAACACGTAAGAGCAGCGCCGAGGTCACCGAAGCAACACTCGGTAGCAATACCGCCATCAGTGGTGCCGTTGCGCCACTCAACGGAAGTGCCGACCCCGAACTAGTGTCTAATTGCGCTATCGAAGCCGCCATCTCACGTATTGACACCATCGCCGTTGCCGCTGCATCGTCTAATGGCACAGTCGAAGTCATCGGTTTGGCACCTGATACAACTATGAGCAGCGCCGTCGCGAAAGCAGCATCTGTTGAGACTGTCGCCACTAGCACAGCTTCCAGAAAGAATATGGATACTGACGCGAAGGCGAGTGAAGATACTGAAGAGCGTTCAGGGAACGATAGTGCTCGTATTTGTCGAGAACGAAATTCCCCGTCGTCGGTCGAAAACGCTCAACCTACACTGCAGCAGAGTACAAGCACTATTGATAACTATTCTTGTGCAGATTTTTCTGCTCAGAATGGATCCCCTCTAGAACAGCAAGCGTGCCCAGCCTCAGCGACAACAATTGGCGACGGTGCTTCAATCAATATTAACTTGGACAAGCCAGAGTCTTCCGATGGGGTGGCACGGAACAATGAGGTGAAGCCTGAGGAATCTCTAGGAGGTATTCAGCCTTCTGATCCTGACAAGGCCACGGACACAGATCCTGTAATGATAACTCCCCATGGTGCAGTTACTGTCGAGGCCAAGCAACACTGTACGGAGTCTGCGCCTTTGCAGGACGTACCAGATATGCCGGCCTGCAATGATCCTAGCAACGGCGACACAGCTGTATAGTCTTAGTGATCAACAACGAGATATTAATTGGGGTGGGTTGAATCGGCTTTGAAGCTGTACTGAGTAGGGGAAAGCTTTGACCTGTTGTTACCGAGTCTCCTACCGATCTCGCTCGTCCTCGTTGTTGTTAATCGTCGTGGAACGCTGCAACTTCGGCACCCCCTTATTTGCTATTGAGCCTCTAGTGCGAGTTGAATGGGATTTCTTCAACGTGCTGCTGGTTGTCTGGATTCTAGCAGTTAGAGATGCTCGACTTGCAACGGAAATTGGGGTCTGCTGCTTCAACAGATAGTCCAAGGTGACTCCGCGGGCTTTGAGAACTTCCTCCAGGCGGTTCAGCTGCCTTTGAGCTTGTTCCAAGTCTCGCCCCGCCTTCTCGGCTC
>QOKR01001036.1:0-15459 GCA_016880985.1 Phytophthora idaei | reverse complement strand
GTTCCGCTGCTGGTGACCAGCAGCCGTAGCGTTCGAGAGGTCCATAGGTTCCGGACCTCCCGTTCTCATCACCGGACGTGTCATCCTCGGCACGTTCACATGCAATTTAGCCTACCGCAGGCTAAATTCCTCTTGCATGGCAAGGGTGATCGCAACTTCGAGAGTACTTGGGTACTCTCAGAAGAGGTAGGTCTTGACGCCTTCATTCCCCCCAAAGCCGATCTAGTGACAAAGAAGACAAGAGTGAGAGACCAGTGGGCGGTTAATGCAACTCAGGCAGTCGCTTCTGTGCCAGCTCACTAAGAATGCTTAATCCTAGCACTTTAATTCCATGTATTTCCTTTGATTCGATGCATTCACTTTTACCTGACAGTTCAAGAAGCTTTATCTGTACCCTGCCAATAACGAGCAGACTTCCAAGTAGCGGTAGTTCGTGTGCTAACCCTTGTTTGAGCCTCCCACCCGGAATCATCCAGCCGAACATTTTCTCCGTTCTTCGCAGCAGGCCTCCGCGCTGCAGCATTCCAGGCCGGAAGATGGAGGTGCGCTGAAGCTTCATGTGCTCCAATTTGTTCTCCACTTCTCTCTTGGTCTGCAATCAGATGCCCTTATTGGTGCGCAGATACGTCAAACAACCCATATACGGGACGTCAGCCGCCTTCTGACATCTCGGCGAACTTGGTCGCATAATCCAGATCCACTACAGCAACAATATCAGTCGGTAGCTCAGCTTAATCCATATTTCGGCCTGTAGTGCAGCTCTACCTTTGCGGAAGTCCTCGGCAGAGCCGTCGTATTTGCAGTTCGTGCCCAGGCCGGAGAAGGCGGCGTCAACCTTGTCTGAAGCCCGAACTTCCCTCAAATAGGGATCAAACCAAACAAACTCCCTCTAACAGTCTCTTGGCCTGACCAGTAACGAAAGCTAGCTTCAGGAAGGTCGCTGTTCGCTGGTAGGCATACCCTGTAAAGCTACTAAGTGTAAGGTGCTTACCTCGACGCTTGATCACTTGAGTGCTTCAGGGAAAATTATGCTCTGTCATTTTAGGGCCAGTTGGCCCTTATTCTTTCTAATCCTATGCTTCCTGCTGTTTCTATATAAATATCAAGTGAGTTCATGGCTCCATACAAATATCAAGTGAACTCAGCCGGGATCCGGCGCCGTGTCCCATCCAGATGCTTACGGTCAGACGACTATCCGGTCTCGTGTGGTACACACCACTATGACGCCCCGTTGTCATATGAACCGTCGCAGCGGATGCCGATTGGCAAAAAAACCCACGAGGGTTCCTGGAAAGACCCCCGCGATGGCTCGTGACTTGAACCGTGGGCGACAGTCGATCCGCTATATCACAGAATCATACGTTTCGGTTTGATTTCGTCTTGCGAACAGGGCTGCACACAATGCAATATCATATTGGTTGGACTACATATCCTTGGGCAATCAATAATGGTGTTATTTTTCGTATTGTTGCAATAATAGCTTGGCGAGATATTAACGTTAATACACATCCATTGCCCAGTATGTAAACGAAGAAAATGAAGAAAATGAATAAGCGAGCTGAATTCAGGATCGAGAGCCCTCCCCCCTCGCATCACCCATCGAACATAATTTGTTTATCAACCAAGCTGAAAAGAATTGTCGTACTTAACATGACAATAAAACACGTATTAAATGAGTAACATGTTACCTGGTAATCCGAATAGTACACTATGAAATTACACATTTTGTCTTAATAACCGTAGTCAAAATGTTTTTTTCAAAACATCTGAAATGAGCACCAAATTATAAGCATCAGCAAGCACAAAACATAAGCATAAATGCGTCCAAAACGTAGCCCGGGGGACTCAGTTTTGCGAGTCATATTTCAAGATTTTCGTACTTAATATAGATGAGTTGACTAAACATTCCGTGGCGCTCCGATCACACTTCACTAGGGACCACTCGGCGATGCCGAAGCAAAGTGAGCGTCAGTTCTTGCTATGAGAGGACGTTGATATCACGGCAGTCGCGGCGTTGGAGGGGGAAGACGAGAACTGCAAGTGTGCTGGGCGCGGAAAATTGTCACATGCCAGTACCTCCAGGAGGGAGACGAGGGGAATAGGTCTGGCGTGGTTGAAGTTGAGCCGAAATGAGAGCTTATCTCTTAAACAAGTCACCCCCAGAGGTGACTTGTTTAAGAAATAGGATCAGCAGGATTTGAACCAAAACACAAGCATCAGCAAGCACAAAATATTAGCACGATTTTCGAGATGTTCGACTCCCCCTATTACATGCAACTCATGTAAAACCAATCTACTCACTAAATAACACGTTGATTCTTCCTATTGTTCATACAGCTCTGTTGTTTGTAGAAAAACACAGTATCAAGAGTCGTGATGCTGAGACTGCGGTGAAGGCAAAGGAAGATGCTACCACCTCTAATAATACAGGTGAGCTATATTGTATTACAATTCTATTTTAACTACGGTACCAGTTCTAGCCACCAATTGTATAATATTTGGAGGATGGTGTTTATTTTTTATTGCATCAAATTAAGGATAAGAGCTCAATTACTTATTGCAGTAACTTATTGGAAAATATTATTACGGATATTGAAATTTGCCAAGCCCTGCTTGCGAACAGCGCTATCGGATGGAATATGCAGCTTCTGAGAGCACCAGTGACGTGACGATCGTGAAGTGACTGCGTACGATGACCACTATGACCAACTCGACCTTCTTCCAAAACGCCATCTAGTTCTACTTCTCGACTGAGTTGGTTTTGGTGGCGTCCGTGAAGATACCCGCAAAACCATTACCACCCCCGTCAGCACCATTATCCGATAAACAAAGCACCAAGATCGTAGTGATCTATGTAGCTGGGGTAGCCGTAGCCATAGGATGAGTAGCAGTGGGAACGTATCCACCTTTGCCTGGCAAAGTTTGCCATACTCTACATCGTACAGCGAGCAGTAATCGTGATAAAATAACAATATAAAGATGTAGTAAAAGGTTCACGGGGTCTAATTACGCTATACTTTAAAAAAACTTGGCTCGAATCCGAGAGGTTGTAACTGAGGGTACCAGTGCCGTGACGAGCGTGAAGCCTCTCACGGCGCCACTCACAATGGTCACCTTGACTTCGTGAGCTTCCAAGCTCAGGTTGCTCTGACCAAGGCAGCGGCGCGTGTGATGAGGTCGGATGTCGGCTGGGTCATTGCGGCCATGATGCAGCGCATGGATTACAACGCGACACGCTGGTCGTCGATGCGGAAGAAGCAGCCGAAGCCCTGTTGTCAGCAAGCTGACGTGACTTGGTTTAGACCGTACGTGTAGTATTCGAACATCGCAGTAAAGAAATACTCTAGCGGTTTACCACTCTAGCGAAGATGATAAAACAAACACCGTTTATGTGTCTTCCTATGGAGTGTACGAAAATGATATTGTTTCGAAAGAGACCAGAATTAAAGATTGATTGGTGACGATATTTTCGATCTTAAAAGATCGACATTGCCTCGCTATCGATAATAATGAGCATGGGTGTGACTTGAAAAAAGAGAGCTGCTCAAGAAGGTACTGACATTAACGCAAGTTTTTTTAACTTGACACGATTACTACGTCGGCCCCAGTGCGACACCGATTTTTAGTCAAAGTCAAGTCAAACATAAAACCTCATTAAGAGTTTTTAAATGAACCCTTTCGATGACATCGGTCGGTCCCGCACAGATGGAAGATAACATTTTAGAGATCTGTCTAAGGAGGATGTGCCTCCCATATATTTGGGGGCGTCGCACTGGACCCGTTTGTCGCACTGGGGCCGAATTTTACGATACTCGTTGTGCGATGGTGAATCTGACAAAACGAACACCGCAGTAGTCAAACCAAAGACAAAGACAATCGGTGGCCTACTGCGGTATTCGTTCTGTGACTTGGCTACGGCTACGGGCCGTTGCATACGGCCAGTACTCTGATAAAAAGGGTTTTAATAAAAACAGGTATTTTATATAGAACAAGCACTGAAATATGAATCAAATTAATGTAACAGAGAATATTAACTGTCTGTAGTATTAGAATACTCCAATAGTTCGTGGTATAGTTATTGGGGCAATGGTATCAGTTACTATTTTAATAGTAGCCTATATTAATAGCCAAAATTAAAATAGTAGCAGAGCCATCGCAGCAGTTCTTTTAGTCGAAGCTGCAAGCTCTGCCATAGTTCTGCACAGCCATTGTAGTCAAAGGTATTGCAGCCGTAACTTTTGTTTTTCTAGTCACCGTGCAATCAGCTTCACCAGAACTGCGGCTGAGCTCGCAGGCAACGGGGGTATCAGAGGCGTTAGGATATATGGATTAAGTTGCCCTAACGACTGATAGCTGTGGCGCGTCGCTACGTGCCTGAATCAGCCTGGGGCTCGACATTTCTGTCGCTGGACGCTGAAACGACCAGGAGCAAGCTGGAGGTGCGCCAGGTAGACTTCAACCGCCTCTCGGAGACAAGCGAAGAGAACCCCAACAGCCAAATCCGGAATCTTTTAAGTGGACCGGCCCGCGGTCCGTTTCTTGTAGGTACGAAAAGTTCAAAATAGATTAATGATTGTGAAGCTTCGATCAATAATTTGTAGTAGCCAGCTTATTTTGCAACGGTCCCGCGACTCACATTAACTTGACACTGTCAAATAATTGTGAGCCACGTTTACGGTGCATAATTACTTGACACTGTCAGACAGTTGTGAACCAGAATCGCGGTGGGTAATTACTTGACACTGTTATACAATTGTGAGCTAGGATTGCAGTGCAAAATAAAGTGCCATAGGTAAGATTAATTTGAAACCACTTCAACATTAAGTAAACGTGAATCTGACACTTCGATTAAGCTAGTAGCACGTTGCTAAGTGTATCATCGTAATACAAACTAAATATATAATGCGGAGGAGGTCTATCATGCTGCCTGAGGCCACCGTAGGTGGAGGATATACCACTTGATTAATATGCCATTGGTCATCATGGAAGGCGTATCCTAGTATGAGTGAGCTAGTCACTGCATCACGCGCGGGTCGGAAAATCACCTCTTGTCGCCGTGCATCATGCATAAATCCTGCTTCACCCAATACGGCATTCTCATGGATAGGTCTAGTAATAGTGGAGATTAGCGCCGGTAAACCTCCCAGTAAAGTCATTTGAGCTCGCGCTAGATTGGAGGACGTTCCTTGATCTTCATGTAGTGCATTTTGAGCTTTCCGTCGAACTCTGTGATCTTTAAACTTGAGATAGTAGCCGTTGATGACGGGTACACTGAGACCGAATGCTGCACGCCCGCATATTACGTGAGCAAAGGATAGCATCGTTTTGAAGTAGTAGTACGTACACTCGTAGGAGTCGGTTCGCACGACGCAACCATCGCGTGGCATACCCACGCGGTATGCCCGATGCACTGACCATTTTACAGCTGACCTGTAAAAGGTCGCTGCCTTCGTTTTTCCTCGTTTTGCAGGTATTTGGGGGAAAGCAATAGCCCGCACGGCTCATTCCTTACAGAAACATAGTCTGCGAGTGTTGAAATATCGCTGGCTGCTCGGAGATCTTCGCTGCGATTACTAAGGTATAGAACGCGAGCCACCGATGGCTCGAGAGTAGCTCATATAGCAACGCGACTCGTTGAGACTAGAACGTTAGCCGAATGTATAGCCTCCTTGGGTGGTGTGATGCGATCACTAGCTAGAAACGTAGGAGCGCAGATCGACTAGTCCTCCTAAATCGTATGAAGTTTCAAAATCAAAACGTCAGGTATAACAGGCCTTCCGCTGAGTGTAGCGCTTGATGTTATCGCATATCTTCAAAAGGGTTGCTGGCAGTTGCATTTGCCCTAGGCGAGCGATAATTTTGCCATCGCCAAAACCGACTGACCATCCACTGCGTATAGAAGTAGATAGCAAAACTAACTAACCTTCCGTCCAACAGCCATTACCTCGAAATGCAGTACCACTCCGAAATGAAATACTCTCGGCTGAGTGTGTAGAGCATAACGAGAACACGGTACATGTCAACCCGAAGGTATTCGGGAAGCTGCTGGATGCGCTTCCGCGCATTGTACAATACGTGGAAGAAGCGAACGAGATATATGCTGTCTTCAAATCCACATATACCAACGAGCCCGTTGAGCTAAGTTTCCTCCGTGTTGCCCATCACTGCATCGATTCGAAGTCTGACACCCATGCGCTCGTAGTATACTCGCTCAAAATTTCCCACAGGTTCGTAACCCTTACGTTCGGTCCGCTGGTTCACAATAAATTGACTTGCTAGATGGTAAATTCTCCGCCGGGCCGTAAAGCCACACGTAATGACCGGGTATGGCCTTGTTCGTACCATATCATCTACCGCATTTTAGATCTCGTACTTCATAACCCGTATTTTTGAAGTTGTAGCGTTTAGCTCTGAACACGAGATGTACATATACACCAATCGTGGAACTTCTCTCCAGATTTGGCCTAGACAAAAATGTTTATCTTAATATTTGTATTGGATGGGTTCGTCTTTGCATTGTTTGGCTTGGTTTTACGCTGTGTATTATGAGATTTCTTTTGATCGGGGATAGCAGGAACCTCGCTGATTGGCTTAGAGAGGTATGTAGTAAGATCTCTCTCTGTAGTATGAGATCTAAATACGGTACATATGTTAATACCTTTCAAACCGCTGTGGAAAACAACAATGTGACGTTGACCGGTACCACCGAATAAGTGTACAAAATTATCTGACCATGTCCGATATTTATGCACGGGGGTCACAATTACCTGACCAAGTCCGGTAATTTTGCGCGGGCTGCTCACAATTGTCTGACCAAGTCCAGTAATTGTGCACGGGCTGCTCACAGTTATCTAACCAAGTCTGGTAATTGTGCAGTAGCTACACTCGTACGTAAAAGAGGGTGGGTTCACACGTACTTTCTCAAAGTGTGTGCTAGTCACCAGAAAAGGGGAAATTCTCGAATCCTGGTACTCTCCAAAATAGCACTCGCCAAATCATGATCACCCTCGCCAGATCGTGGTACTCTGGCTAATTAGATCTGTGTTAGGGATGCACCGCTCATGCACGGATAGGTGAACCGCTTGGAACGGGTCACACGGACCGCATTCCTATTGGCTTAGTCGATTGGATGGTGAAAAGGGAACGCATGGGGCAACAAATAGATAGGGATAGATTAGACGGAGAACAATTTCGCGAACACTAATCTACTCACTTCGGCATTTGCCTCCAACCCTACAAGCGTCTACTCAACAATCTGCGACTTGGCAATCTACCATAAAAGATTCATCTTACAAGTCTCTCGTCGCTTCTGCGCGATGTCAGGGCGCGTGATGTGGAGCAGTCTCTTGGCTGCTCCATCTCGCTATGTAATTGAATGCGGTCCGCCACTCGACAAGACGCAACGTTACACAAGGGATTTCGCGCTCGTACAGGGCAAGCAGGCACTTCTAAACCTGAAGCTATCTGGGCGAACAGCAAACGTGTACGTACGCTCTAGCAAAACATTTGAGGTTCGTGTGAGAGTACCGTGGCAAGCGACTATTTCGTCAGCTAGAGCACAACGTCTGCACCAGTTACGCCAAGGCGAAAGCTAACCAGATCCCTAGTATGAGCCGAGCTCGCGCTGCAACGCAAACATGAGCGGAAGAGCGCTCATTGAACAGGTTCACAGGGTTGAGTGTGTGGAAGTAAATCGACGCATGGGCTATCGAGCCGTGGAGAAGTTACTCTACCTTCAAGGCGCGTCTGTGCGGGACATACCGCCTCCCTGGACACAACTCACGCACGTGCGAGCAACATTAAGCTCAAAGCACGAGTATTGACAGCAGCTTGCTACCTGATCATGCTTGTGCAGAATAAGCTTATACCATTTTTTGCATATTGTTTTTAGCTTATGATTTTTACCTGTTTTGCGATCTCACATGTGTGCCATATTGAAGTTGTAAAGTGGTAACGTACCAAGTCGCAAATATAATTAGCCAGACTTCCAGGATCTGGCGAGGGCGATCATGATTTGGCGAGTGCTATTTGGATAGTACCAGGATCTGACAATTTCCCCCAGAACAGTTTATGCGAGCAGTCAATTCGGGCCGGGCCAAAAGTGCTGACTTTCGTTTCTCCACCTTTATTAGGATGCTACAACTCGTGCTTCGAGCGCCTTTAACAGCATTGAGTACCATTATGAGATTATTTGCCTTAATGTGGTGAAGCACTTTCTGAGAAATGAGAGATGGGGGATGACGAAAGAACATTATTTCGGATTAGTGACATCACGGCCCAGAGAGTGGACCCAGCTCGATGTTCGACTCCGGATCGACACGCCTAAGGTTTTTGGTGAAGTACTTACGACATCGGAGGTATGCTACAGGCCCCGAGATCTAGAGGTGGATCTAGGATCTACGATCCGCAGTCTATGATCTACGGTCCTCGATCTGTGATCCACCATCTACGATCTTCGATCCGCAAGCTCAAAGTATCGCTTGCGATCTGGCATAACTATCGGACGCAGAGTGAAGATCTTCCACTACTGCTCCACCCCACCCCTGCGTCTCGCCAAGACACTCGATCATCGCCGCAGAATTCTTCGGATGTTGCCTAGACAGCAGATCCCGCCCTACCGACGGGTACACAAGGTGAGGAAAGTTCAGCAGATCACGGATCATCGGGGGACCCCCTCCGTTAGTCGGTGTCTGGGCACTGTTGGAAGTTGGATCGTGCAATCTCGCAGATTTTGCTGATCCCGCTATACCACATTAACAACTGTAACGTTATTGCACCATTAGAGAGAGACGTATTCCTCGAATGTAACGTTGTTTTGAGCTGGCGGTCCACAGGGTGACGTTACGTACATACCGGTTTGTCAACGAGTCAATCATGTCCAAGAAAGTAAAACAATCTACGAGAGCGTTTGTTATTATAAGAAGCTGAGCTACTAACCTAATGATGTACGTGCGAAGCTGAGTGCCACATATTTTATTTGTAAATTATCTTTTATCTAGCAAAGTTGTATTTCAGGGCCGCTATCGCTGATGACATGAATGATGAAGGTTGTGGTGATGGAATTATGACTTCACAACTTTAGTTTGACCTCGCAAGGGTTCAGATCCAATCGTATCTCACATGCAACGAAGCCAAACGCGCTTTCGTCACACCTTGGTGCTGTTCCGTCCAGAGCGTTCCTTTTGGTTATCGCGAAATATGTCTTTGTGGGACTCGCTGAACAGCCCCTGTCGCGCGCACAAACATGAGTGTACGAGCCCTCAATTAGCTAGTCGCCATGGGGCTGGCTAAGCGCGTCTCGGGCACGTGCAGCTCAGGGGGGTCTCCTCGTTCTTCGTCTTCCTGCCCCCCAACTCGGTGGTGTGTGTGTGGGGGGGGGGGGGCTTCAGGAAACAGGTCCAGTCTTGAGCTGTGAGTCCGTCATGCCCTTGAATCACTTTGGCGCCGAGCGGCTGATTGGGACATGAATACCAACGCGTGTTTTCTGCATGTGTCAATCAACCGTTTTGTCTGTATCAAAGAGGAATTAAATAATATAAGTAGATTGCGGTCACTTTTGCAAAACGTAAGTAGACGTCTGCATCTACTTATAAGTAGATTCTGAGCTAACTCCAAAAATAAAAAAAAAGTTGATTTATTTTTAATAAATCGTTGCCACTTTTTTTTTAACAAGTCAAAACTTACGACTCGTTCGTTTTATCTTCGGAAACGGAACTACCCAAACGCCAGTTAAAATAGCATACAGACTCTCGGTCTGGGTCGGTTATATCTCCACCAAACGCCGCGACTGTACAGGCAAAACGACCTGCCTGCCCGCGCGATTGTAGCATAACACTCCCAGAATACCTCACTTCTCGACTAACCAGCTCCTCCTCACAGCCCAGCCACAGATTCTACGCTTTCCTACGTTTAAGCCCTCAAGATGGCATCTCTGCCAGACAATCGTTTCTCGAATAACACGGTTGAGCAAAGTGATATCGACTATCTGAGAGAGAAGGGTCTTCTTCGCGATGACGTCGATGTATCATGGACCGTCAAGACGCTGGAGAGTTTGGTCAAGCCTATGCTCGTCGTGGTAACATAGCATCGGCGCCATTTAAGTCTCGAAAGGCACTGCAGCAGCGATGTCGGGAGTTTGCGCGTGGCCGTGACTTCTCTCTTCGTGTGGCCAGTAACAGTTGGAGGAAGGATGCTAAGGAGGGCAATGCAAAGTATGTCTGCAAGAAGATGAAGGGCCAGCAGCAGCTTGTACCTAGAAGTTTGGAGCGATGCCCGTTTTACATAACAGTGTGCAGGTTTCGGGGTGAGTGGAAGATAACGAGAATGTGTTTGGCGCATTCCCACTACAGACACACTGGCTTCCATGTGGACACGTTCGTCGACAGCAACTTAAGCGAAGATGCGACGCGGCAGCGGCAGCGTGACGTATCATTTGCGACTTTACAAGGTGTGCTAGAGCGAGAAATGTTGCCTGCATACAGCGTTGCGTGGGTAGATGTCACAGGGAAGGCAATCAAAGATTCCCTTCTGTCGAAAGGCTATACTGTAAATCGACAGACAATTTCTCAGCTCAAACTACGTCTGCTAGATGCACACCAGGGTGATATGATGGAGAGTTATCAGAAATTGTAGAGCTACCCTGGCTATAACCGCCAAGGGTGATTATTATTATTATTTTTGAGGTTGGGTTTGAAGGAGGATACATCAAACTGGCGTTGGGTTTTAGAGCACATGAAGGCAACAGTTGCGTCAGCTTCCTCGGGTTGGGACCCGATATTTGCTACTGATCGCTAAAAAAAGAATTCTTCCTGCCGTCGCAGAGCTCTTTCGAAACCGAGGCCACCGTTTCTGTGTTAGACACATTATCGTGCAACGCTGCAAAGATGTCTTCGAGGCTAGCCCCCCAAGAACAAGCCCTTATCTTCGCAATGGCCCGAAGCGAATACGAGAATGACTACCAGTTTTACAGGTCACAATTGAGTGATACTCGCCCGCTTGCTGCTCAGTACGTCGACGCGATCGAGAAGGCGCATTGGGTCACCTACGCATTCAACCAGGAGTACAGCCAGCCTTCCTGCGACGAGGTTACATCAAACCTGTCTGAAGCAGCTAACAACTGGTTAGGCAATGATTGTCGCTCGTCATTCCCCCTCCTGGCCTTCGAACATTTTATGATAAAGGTGGTTGAGTTATTTGCAGAGTGCCGGCGGGAGACGTTCAGAGGAAATAAGAGCAGTAAAAGGTCTGACGTGGACACCCCAGCCGATCAGGCCTCAAGGGATAATGATGTTCCTGTTGAAACCAACACACACACATTCCAAAGACTTTGGTGCCGGCATATCAAGAGAAATTGGATGCCATTCTCGCGCAAATCAAGAACTTCAGTATCACCCCGTGTCTTCATGGACTGTACATGGTACGCTGCAGTGAAACTAGTTTACGCCCGGACCAAGTTCACGTGTGGAGAACGGTAAGTTTGGTAGAACATGACTGCACTTGCCGTCAATGGCGAGATCAGCAATTTCCGTGTGTAGATGCACTAAAGGCTGCCATTCATCACGGCATGCACATCAGTGAGCTCTTCGATTGGAGCGCTCACACGTCCAACGAATGCCAAAAAGCCAACAACTACCAGTTCGTTCCAGATCTACGAACGGCTAAACTCGTGACCGATGAAACGCTGCGCATACCAGAAAGGAAGCTCCCCGAAGAAGAGAAGGGTAAAAGAGGCAGAAAGACCGGGTCCAAACCCAAGGACAAACGCAAGACAGCAAAACCTGGCTCACTAGCAAACCCCAGCATTGCTGTGACATAGTAGCCGAAAAATGCCTACGCGTTTTTTTGCGCTTCCCCCTTGGCAGCTGCCTTCTTCTTAAAACAGCTTGTCTCGGAGTGGCCGGGCTTGTGACAAAGTCACACGTGGGTTTTTCACCATCCTTCGTCCAGTTGCCTGTCTTCTGTTGAGAGTTCGCTTGACCTCCAGAGTTCTTCTTTGATGGAGTTGATTTTCCCGGAGTTTGCTGCTCGGTCTTGGTCTGGTTGGCCTTAGTGCCTGGACTGGCCGCGCGAGCGTCTTCAAAGCGTTGTGCCAATTCGATCACTTCTTTCAGTGATGATGGTACATTTTGTGACACGAACGCGCTCGTTTCTGGACGGAGATTTTGCTGATAAAACCATCTCTTAAGAACCTAGGGCATCTCGCAGTCAAGCTGGGACAGCAAATGTAGGAATTTAGTCGTGTAGCTTTGCTGCGATCCACTCCAACGCAGGTTGTGCAGGTTAGAGAGCACCTTGTGCTGAAAGTCAGAGTCGCGAAAGCGCTCACGAATACACTGCTTGAACAGTGACCACGCTGCTGGTCGATCACCAAGAGACAACTTGAAGTCACGATACCACGTTTCGGCTGTCGGACCAAGATTTGCAAAGATTGTGTTGACAAAGTCGGACGAATCGCTCTGCATCTCTTCGGCGTAGTTCGAGTAATACTGTTCTGTACTAAACAGCCACAGCTCTAAGTCATCGCTGCCTTGGTCATTAAAAGTAGGCGGATTCCCCTACTTCTTCTGAGGCTTCTGCGCAGCCACATGAGCTTGAAGCATATGCTGCTGCAGCAAGACCTGCTGCTGGAGCATCTGAGCCATCTGCTCTTGGTTTTGGCGTTGAGCAGCGCTCATAAACTCGAACATCTGCCTCATCATCGCCATGGTGTCCACCGTCGACTGCTGGGTAGAGTGCGGAGCCTCCGTATCGGGCACACCGTCATCGTCGGCACCCGTGTTATTCTGCGGGGCGCTAGCGGCGTCCACCGCAGTGTCCTCTTCACGTCTGCGCCGCTACTGGCGGTGTAACGGGGTTACACACAAGTGGCTACACGTAGCCACTTGATTACATGGAGGGTTCTCGAACGTTGGTGTAAGACACACCAATGGTTACACTTTGCAGACCGCTGGTCTGTATGCATTTAGGCTTCCTATTGGTAGATAAGCATTTCTTTCTACCAATTAGATTAGCAGGGTTCTGACAGCCATCGGATGGCAGAATACCTTTCATATAGGATATCAGTTTTAGGAGGAAACCCAGTCCAGACATAAATCATAAATAACAGCTCTCATTTTAACCCAAAACGGCTTTTAGCTTTTCTTATTTTAGTAAATCTATACTTTCGGACGAAAGTATAGTTAATCTAAGTTTAAGCGAACTACGCTTCCTCGTACACGTGCGCTAACGTGTAAGCCGAAGTAGTGGGCACAGAGTTGACCCATTATAGGCGGGGTCGTGGGTTTGGACTTTGGTTGCGAGCCATATTGAGTAGGACTTGGTCGAGGTTTCTGATTGGCTGAAATGTCGATATGCCTTGCGTTGATTGGTCGAACCTGATAGAACGTACTTAACGCTTCTATAGTTTTAAAACTGTCACGTTTTCACGCTTGTTGAGACTCAGTTGAGCTGTAGAAGGCAAAATTGAGAATGAATAGATTGGAATGAAAGTTATGCAAGCATGGCTGAGCTACTCCTTGGCGTCGCTCATCCAGCGCCTTGAACTTGAATAAATCAAGTTGCCATCTGCACGGTCGACACGATCGCTTGCAAATCGTAAACTATGCTAAACATGATGTTGTCGATATCCTGCAGTTGGCTGCAGAGAACCATGAGGCACTATCGTGCTTGCCGAATGGTATAGGTTGAACTTGAAGTCGTGATTACCATGACAAGCTTGGCCTAGCCATAAGGCACTAAGCAAAGGTTTCCGGACCCATGCAGCATTGCGCAGTGCGTGGCGGCTGTCTTACTGCATGGGTTACATGATACCGGTACACACAATGGCGTTGATGGTTCCCGCTTCGCGTGCGTGCCGCTTCCCCCCACCGCTATAAATCACACGCACAGAAATACATGGTCAAATTGGCCTGGTCAATAGAGCGCTGTAATCGGTGTCTAGCCGTTTAAACATTAATAACTCACGGTTGTTGATCGCGTGCTAGAGCTTGGCGGAATGCACGGCCGCCGCGAGCAGAGAGTCTGCTTCGTAATTATCGCATCGACTTTCGCGTTGGTCTCGGTCGCTGTCGCCTCACCTGCGCGCCCATCGAGGAAGAGGACGCTGCTCCATCAGCGCTGTCGTGGGAGGGAGCTTCTTGCTGCTTGTGTCAGCTCGCTGAGCCGCAAAGTCGTGTCTGCTAGTCAAATCAAATAAGCAACGCCTCTGGTTGAAAACGTTTTTTTGGAATATAACGTTTGCTTACTTCACCAGCTTTAAAGCTTTGAGCACTTTTAACGTACTGTCGTTGTGTTGAAACAAAGGTGCTGTATCCACTTCGGTCACTTTATCATAAAGTGACCGATAAAGTTTATCGGTGCTGGCAGTACAGTTTTGGTGTTTTCTGTACAAAAGACAGTACGTTCTCCACCCAGGCATGTCCCCGGGGGGTATTTCAAATTCGTACCCCTTTGAACAAAAAAGGTACTCCTGGGATTTTCTAACGGGTGTTCTGCCGATTATACATGTACTCAGTGTGTGTACCGTAAAAACCATCTTAATCAATAAAATGGATGTCCGTCATGTTACTCGTTTGCGGACTTTTGATTGGCTATAAAAAATCACTTATCACAGTACACACATGATATATATTTTTACTTTAAAAATATTAAATTCTAGGAAGTGCTAAAATAGCCTCGAGTACTGGCACACAAATTTCTATGAGCGCAAAGCGAGCTCGTAAAAGAGAAAGTGCGATTGCTTGAAGTATAGAGGTGACACCCCACCTTAGTATTAATACTATTAATAACATGTACGAAATATTAATATAAGATATCCACATCAGATTGTTTTAAATCCGCTAGCCTCCGAGTAAACGCCAAACTTGAAACGGTATGTATTGACGGTAACCACTGGTTATACTGGGAGGATGGGTAGAGTAAGATAGCTATATGGAAGCCCAACGAGTATTAATTTGTCGTCGACTGGGTCAACGTTCGTGCAACATGAATTTGTGTATGCTGCCGAGCTATCGTGTAGTCCACGTAATAATGAAAACTCGGGCGTGTATAATAATAATAAAAAAACTCGGGCGTGTATAATATTAATATACACGCCCGAGTTTTCATTATTACGTGGACTACACGATAGCTTGGTAGACTACCATTATGGCGTGGTCTTCAACTGTCCACGGTGTTGGCGTTCGAGGACGAGTCTTTCCTAAAAGCCGTGAGCAATATTCCTGTACGCCCGAGCATAACGGTAGTGAGCGCAGCATGGGCGAGCCAACTGTAATATAATTGCTGAAAATTCAAGTTGACGTGGATCCGAATACTTTCATAAAAACAAGTGGGGGTTCAAAATAACGTTGCTTTTTTTCTCAATCGGACAGATCCCAAACCGAATTACTACTAAAATACGGACCCCAAACCGGATTTTCCCCAAATCAATGGATGCTTTCCAACCCGTCAAAATATTGTGCC
>QOKR01001035.1:0-15460 GCA_016880985.1 Phytophthora idaei | reverse complement strand
AGCACATCAATCTTAAACAATAAAATGAATGTCTGTCTGTCTGTAGGGAAGTCCTGATTTTATTAAAATGATTTTTTTTGGCGCGGAACCGATTGTCTGGTATTCGACGATCCCCCTTTGGACGCAAATAAAGAGCGAAGGTCGCCATACAAACATGGCCCGCACAGCGCGCACGGTACGTTATCTACTAACTCTCTGTTTGTACGCCCTGCGCTAGCTCTACGCTTCTATCCAGGTTGACACCCCACAGTATCCAACCCATGTTGGCGAGGGACCTGTGAAGCGTGTGCAACACTGCACTACGGAGTCACAGCGTACACGTAATCGAGATACGCAGCCCAAGCTTACTGCGTCCGAACATGGGACGTTGGAGGCACAGCGAGAAGGAAGAACGATCCCGGCTCGAGAGGCAAGCAACTCTTTTTGCGAAGGAAGTCCGGAGAAAAGTGACTCGCACAACTACCGGGGAGCTGAGAACCAACGCCTGGCTGACGACAAGAGACGACATGATCACTGGTAAGCTCGTGCGCTACAGGAACTCTTCGGGATTGAGCTTGATCCCGATTCGAGGAACAGTGCGCTGGGAGAAGCCTTGTCTGCGTTGGACAGCGCGGACGACGAAAGCGTCTGGATGCAGATGCGGCAGTGGAGACTCCGACTATGAAGAGAAGCCACGAGTCCGGACGAACGACAGCAGCGGGGACGACAGCTCGGGCGACATGGATGGCGGTGAGAGCGATCGCGTTAGCTGCCAAAGTCTGGCCGGTGTCAGCGTGGACGCAGATTGCGCGGTTGTGGAGTTGAGCCAAGGCGAGATCGCGCATATTGAAAGTACCGCTTCTACCGAATCTAAATCAAATGCACACTGAACCCGAGCTGTCAGAATCAAGGAAACAGTGCCTGCGTGGTTTCACGGCTTCAGAACTAGTTTTGACTCGTGGGAAGAATTTCACGAGGCTTTTGATGTATTTCAACAAACACATGTCAGAAATTTTCGAGGCGTACGAGTTCGTCTGTTCACGTTCATAATAGAGATATGGTTCGGTCGGCCACTGGAGGGAGAAGCGCTGGTAAGAAGTTGCGGAAGGCGATTGCGTTGATTCCGGAAAGGTGAGGCATCTACTCGAAGACTCTGGTATGTGTCCACGGACAAACGTACGAGCGAGCCACGAGGTGACGGGAAGCGCAATCACGACAACGTACGGGTCAGCATTTGGAAGGCCAGGGTAAACTAGCGTATTACTGTAAGCAACGGCGGAACTTGGCGCTTGTTGGCGAATGCCAGTGGAGTCCACAATCATCTGCGAAACAAGCACAGCTGGGATAGCTACGCTGAGAACAGGGTTGTGAAGCACCTGCAGCTGACTAACGACGTCGCTGTGCTGCACCAGGCTGGTGCGACTGCGCAAGGCATATTGCATTACCTTAGAGGGTAAACTGGTGCGCTCGTGTTAGTTATGTATATATAGTGAGATCTAACTAAACGGCGTGTAAGTTTGGTGCTAGACACGAACACATTGCTGCGAGACATCCATAACATGGTTCAAAGGCACAAGGTCCAGGAGCAAGCTGGACTCACGGATGCGCAACGAGCCTTCGCGAATTTGGACGAATTCTGCATGCAACACGGAGACAATTCCGCTGAAGCTCTTGTTGACAGTGAGACGAACGTGGCTCGCATTGCCATGTTCCAAACGTCAAAGATGAAGCGTCTTTTCAGAGCGTTTCCCGAGGTGATTATGATTGACTCCACGCACGATACCGACACATATCGCTACAAGCTATTCAGCTTCGTAGCTCATGACGTGTTTGGCGAGGTATGCAAGAGGGTATCTGCTACGTTTTTGTACAATAATACAAGGATCTAACTTATCCTACAGGGTTAATATGTTCACCATGCACTTGTAGAAAGCGAGCATAAAGTGAACTTACGGCGCGTTGTGCAGATTTTCAAGGGCAACAATCCGGAGAGGGGCCAAATCCGTGTTGTGGTGACGATCAAGGCTGTCCATGATAAAGATGTTCTGCGTGAGATGGTCCCTGATGCTCGTCAGCTACTCTGTCAAAAACACGTCGTCACTTGGTTAAAGAAGCAAGCTGCACGACTAGCTCCTGCAGTGAAGAAAAACGTGGAATTTCTGACGAGACTTTTGGTATACGCCAAAACCCAGGCTGAATACGAAGAAGCGATGCTACAGCAGCTTGGAGGTGATACGTCGCACCAAATGTACAAATTTTCGTGGGAAATTGGGACAATTCGAGGGGAGAGTGTGCAGCGGGGCTGCCGTAGCTTTAGCGTCGGAGGAAGACGTACGACTCAAAGAGCACTAATACTAAGTTCCTTAGCAAGGACCCTTAAACAGCCCAGTAACGAGGGTTCAAGAGCTATTAATACCCGTAAGAACTCTTCGCTTCAAAAACCAGAAGTGTTTTATTTATCTTTATTGCGGCCAAGCCGCCTACGGTGTAAATGTATATTTTGACTATCTAACATAGTCAAACCTAGTCAACTACATATCGAATGGTTTTCATCCTATGCACTGAGAGTCTGGTTAACTCTCCGAGTTATGCATTGAGAGTATGTTAACTCTGGGTACTGCGTAACCATTGTGTTCCACACACACCTGGTGTAACCACCACCCCGTTACAGAGTGGGTCTCCTACAAGCGTGGTATTAATAACGTTCCTCAATCAACAACACCAATAACAGGATCGAGTCGAAGTGGGGCAAGGTCAAGGATATTATTAACGAGTCCTTCACGATCGACCAACTGTTGTCAACGCTCACTACCCTTCAAGAATATGCAGAAGAACAATATCTGGATGACTATTATAAGGTTGGGAGTCGTCCAGACCGCGACAACGAGGACCCGGAGATGACGTTGCTTACGTTGCAATTGAGTCCTTTCGCATTTGATCTGATCTCAAAGCAGCACGCATTGGCTACAGGCTCGGACTCAGACTATGTATCGTGATCGGTGCGACGGGGAAAGCCTCCGTGACTAGTCCGAGAACAGGAGATGTACATGAGGTCGACACCTTGGTAAGTGCAGATTGACAACATTTGGTAAATTTTGGTGGATTTGGTACCATGATATTATCGCTTATATTTGCTTACATTACGTCTAGAACTGTTCCTGTAACTGCATTTTTAGGATGACGTGTTTGATGCCGTGTAGTCACGTTATGTTCGTCAGGCGGTTCTGCAATTTCAGAGCTGTGGTTCTTCCAACGCTGGATTTTTCGTCGAGTGGATTGTTCAAAGTCTCGAAAAAAATATTGGTACAGGTGACATTCCGTGTGGAGGCCTTAAGCAAAGCATCAGTATGCCAATACCCAAGGAACGAATCTTATCGAGCGCAGTAATATATATGCTGAGGCGAAAGCAACATGGGAGAAGATTGTAAACCGGCTGACTCTGCAATCGACACCAACCTTCCGTCTGGAACTGCGCTGGTTACGGGGTTTTCACGTGGCTTTGAATTCTGGCGAAGCCGTGGAGTTCACGGAGCGTCAAGGCCCTTCGTTTACTGCTCTACCAGAAGTGGCATCCCTTAGCGGAGCTCGACTATCTCAAATGACGTTTGGAGACGTCTCCTCTTCAAACACCAAATCCGAAAATAACACAAAAGAGGATCGCAGCCCGACCCAGGACAAATCCACCGAGGGCGGCGTCACCACACAGGTTGCCAAGACGAAGGAGGGTCGTCTCTGCACAAACACACCCGAAATGGTTGCAGGCGCTGTACTGGCTTGCGAAAAAAAAGGTGCTCAAGACTCACAGAAAAATACCGAATTCGCACCAAAGTCTATCAAACCTGTTCAGGTGTCAAAGGAACGCGCTCAAACGGTTACCTGGCCATTCGCCGAGCGTCGGTAATCAGCGGCATGACGAAAGCACAGCGCAAGCGAGCACAAGCGAAGAAAGATCGGGAGGCAGCGCTCAAGCTAGCTGAGAAGTACAGCCGAGGCAAAGTCTCGAAGCTTGTTAGTTTCGCTGATATCACTGCGGTACTAGATGGCCCCTACAGCATGTTCCACACCAAACCAATGGTGAATACGCTAATACTTCCTACCGTTGAGGTGAAGAGACCGCTATCGGGTAAGCCCTTCAGCGTTGGCCAAGACATCCCGGTGATCAAGACAATCGCGCAGCTAACCAAAGTTCAAGAAGCTATTGATTCCATGAAGGCAGCGAATAATACCGAGGCACTCGCGTACAGACCAGACTTTGGCTGTACCACATGCAACCACTGACAGGCGATGGTGGGCGTCGTCGAGGCGCGCGATCGTTTTGTGCTCGCGTTACGCACTACAAAGTAGATTGAGGATGTGGAATGGCGAATCCGAGACGTACGCGCACCGTTCAGCGATTTCTGCCACCTGACTGAGGTAATTGTGATGGTAGCGTGATCCCTAAGACTGCGCAGATTCTATTTTTTGTAAATGCTGCGCACTGCCTGCGACGCGTCGCAGGAGGCTTTGGTGCGAGTGACGCCCATAACAAATGAGTGTTTTGGAGTGTTTTGCCAGGGTTTTCACTGGTTAGCCTTCCTGGTCGACAGAGAAAAAGCCATTTGCTATACTTTTGATCCCCTGCAGTCTGAACGCGCGACTATGCTAACGTACGCGAAGGTCGAGTGTTTCTCTCAAAAGGATAGCAGCTCGTGCGGTTTTTGGTGTCTCGTTATACTGGAAATGCCGCTAAGTTACGCGGTATGGGATGCCTGCCTCTACAAGACTGTGTCCTATCTGCGTATGCGCTTCCTTTACAAGGCTATATAGATTTTGTTGGGAAGCAGCCTGCTACTGATGATAACTTCAACTTGTATATAAGCGTCTTTTACGGTTTTGTTAAATTTAGTGTGTCCCAAACCCGCATACCGAATTTACAAAACATTGGCTTTAATTCTCACGAAAATACGCTGAATCCCACGATCCCCAAATCTAAAAGACTGACACTAACTGGTGTATATTGCAAACACCAAAAATAAAATTAAAAAGATTTACCCTGGTTAATCGGTTACGATTTTCACATCTGTTTTCGTTGCGCCAAAGACGTCTGGCAACTGCAGAATGAAATGATGTACGACAAAAAACAATGGTCTCAGCTCGTCCAGCTAGAGTATATGTGGAACAGCTGTGAGCGACAGCTGCGAGGTGTGGCAAGTTGTCAGCGGATTCTGCCTCGGTTCCGAATTCAAGGTCTTCAGCTGCTCATGTGCGTCGGATGCTCTTCACTATGACAATGAAAGCAAGGGTAATGTCCAGGTGGAAACACCGAAGCAATCACCGTGGAGGAAACAAACAGAGCTTAGGCTCACCAAAAGATTAAGAATCTATCAGGCTGCTATTAACAAAGGTTAAATAGACTACCTTACCTACTACTGTGATAACTCCAGTTTGTGATAATATGGTGGCTCCCAAAGCTATCAAGGTCGAGAGGATTGTTTGTACCGGCGCAGACAATCCCCCCGGTAGTAATCCCTGGGCTTGGAAAACTCCCTCAACAGCAATAAAAAAGCGGCCCCCAATGACAAGCAGCATACAAACTCAAGTTAACATTCCCTCTCACCCCTCAGTTGTCAAAAGTAATATAAATTTGGCGGAACTACCTATTCTCGGGTGCTTAAATAGGGAAAGTTCTAATTGCACTGGACGCCAGAAGGAATCTGCATAAAATAGCAACGACTATACTTGTTTCCGAACTATATTTCCATGTGCACTTCTCGCCGTCCTCTCACTCATCTACCTGTCTGACATCCAGTAGCATCGGCATGAACGAAAAACTTTCCAATTTACCATTATGCATTCCCAGACAGTCCAGGTTGTAACCAACCGGTTAGTAAATGTGATGCAGGACGCGATGTAGTGTGGGATATTGTACCAGACGACAGAGACGACACAGCGGCGACCAACAGGATCGCCGCCACGAGCACAACCCGACCGACACCAGCAGCAGCCACCGGGAAGAACGCGTCAACAGTGACTGCATAATCAGCCACGTCAACAGCGGCACTAAATAAGCAAGAGGGAGGACGATGCCACAGGGCACGCCCTCCAGTGGTGAAGAACTAGAACGGTAAAAAAAAAAATCATGCTTAATAGAACTCACTTCGCAATCTACTTGCAGCGCGCAATACGTCATATATGTATGTAGGAAGGCAAGCGATGGCGAGTCAAAGCGAAAAAAAGCTAACCGAGATATCGGCAGCTATATATGTACTACACGTTTGGTAAGCTTCGCCAACCCTTACAGTACTATTGGCTGTTGATTGGATGTGCCGAGTTAATGGTAAACTGATGATCCATTATTATGGTACATCCCGCAATAAGGGAAAAAATAGCAGGTTCCCGACGTGATGACTACCGAAGGGATTGTCTGTATTTTAATATAACGTAAATTCCCGAATAATACCCTCATCGAGTAACCTCATAGTAACCCTAGAGTAACCTCACTAGAATTCAAGTACTTTTGTACGTACCGGTAGCAGTACTTCGAAGAAAACATTAATTTTAAAATAGATATCCTATAACGTCATCCGGTCATACTGTCATTACAGTAGTTGAAAGATGGCAGCATATCCTTTTCTTTCTTCAGAAAAAAACATCGAGAAATCCTAGTACTACTGCGTGAGCTGTAACTGCCTCCTACCCAGTTCCTAGACGTGCAGCCGAATACTTCTGTACAAAGCATCGAGCTCAACAGTGACGTTGTGCGTGATATGTATTGATGTTGGTAGTGATAAAGAGTAACTGTAACCTTCATTAGTAAAGAGTAACCTTTTGTCATTTGATGAAGGAACTATTAAATAGTGCCCCGGGTATTATTCGGGAATATCCGTTACCGTAACTCGAACAATAATTGTCATAAACGGGCCTGTTGTCCAAAAGCGCAAAGCAGTTAAAACAAAGGATCTCCCAACGTTCACCAACTTTTGGTTAAGTGAACGCACATTACTTAAAGGAATTGAGTCGGCTAGGGCTTAGGAGAAACCGGTACGGCTCGGTATTTCTGGAGGGAAATCTCTACAAATGACTTGCTCTGTGTGTACCAAACGCATGGGCTTACCACAATCCGCAATGTTGTGGAGTGCCAAGTCCCAGCGTTCTCTTGGGACCAACGTCTTGTACAATATGAACGCTCCTTTGATGGAGATTAATTTGTCTGTGATGCCAAACACGTACCGACACCGACAAAACACCGACTCAATGTAATTAACAGAAAACGGAGCTGACATGTAGGTATGCAAAGGTTGCTATTCGTTAGACGTCTTAGCTAGCAGAAACGTCCATGAAGACTGACTTAAACATGCTGTATCTGCAATCGTCCAGGTGGTCGTCCGAAATATACTTCGGGGTCATCTTCTGGGCCGTGGTTCGTTCGACCAGACTAAGGTAGTCGTCTCTGCTTTTGGGGTCGTAAATCCATAGAACCTTGCTCCCAATTGTCCCGCACCATGCTGAATGTCCAGCTTTATGTACACAGAAATCAAGACGACGAGCCTATTGACGGCTTTGCTCAGCAAGCATTGATCCGTATCCACCAATCGCTTGCGACCCATAATGTCTTCGAATCCAAGAAATACAGGGCCCACAACTTTAACACCACTTATTCTTTCTTGGCGTGCGTCCGGAGCCACGGCTCAGCCACTTTGAGTGCCGCCACGAACATACACCCGTCACTCAGCCAGGTTTTGCCCGCGAACCAGGTGCTGTCATCAAACTGCACGACCGTTTCCCCAACACTCGGCTTGAATGCCGAGTACATGTTCATCATCCTTAAACGATCGGTTATTAGTAGGCGCTCCTCGTTTTCTGGTTTGGTGCTCGCCCAGTGTATCAGCTTGCGGGCCGCATCAATCTTCTTCTTCAAACAATGCCATTCCTGCATGGTATCGATGGCAGAAAGAGAGAATGTACCAACATCCAAAATGGATATGATGATGTCCTCGTGCGGTGAAATGCGTCCCGACTTCGACTGCTCGCGAGCGATAGCGTTCCATCCTGCTGTTTGGGATTACTGGACGAGAACCTCTGGGAGTACATATCAAATTGTTGTCTCAACCGTTTTAGTTGTCCCTGGTGTGACCACATGCCCTTTAGGTCGCTTATATATATGACGTCCTCATGTCTTGGGCGGATGGCTTTGAACACCGATTCCGCTTTCTCCATCGACAGCTTCTTATTTTGCACGCAGTCGCGACGGTCTGACAGTGTAATGTCGCCGTGAGTGTTGATCTGCTGAACGAAGGCCTTGGTCTCCTCGAATTCCTTGCGTTTCTTGCCTTTTTCACCGATTTCTTCTCGCGATGCCGACCAGGTAGCTTGCTTGCCGTGTTTAACGTGATATTGCATTCCTCTTCACTGAGTTCGCTGTCTAGAAAGTCAAGGTTTAACTTCCGCCTTGCCAGTGCTGGTGAAGGCCCTGAGTTTGAAACTGGTGTCGACGTCAAGTCAACCGCAGCGCCAGTTTCGAGTTTTATTTCACCAGGTGGACAAAGACTCAGAACAGTGTGTTGATTGGTCAATTGATCACCATCACCGTTCGTATTGGTGACTCGTGCACCAACTTCTTCACCATCATCACCCGTGTTGGTGACCAGTTTACCAACTCCTTCTACGTCATCGTTACTGCTGGTGATCACTTCGCCCACACTGTCCGCGCTGGTTGTCCGTTCACCAACACTGGTGACGATTTCACCATCACAACGAGATGCGAAATCACCGCATCATCTACATCAACACGAGAAGCTGGTGGCATGTCTGTGTGTCTGACGATCGCCTCCAACTCTTTCAAGTAGTCAATCCAAGCGCGAAACTTCCCTGCCCCTTTGTCCGCGACAACTTCGGCGATCCGCTGACAAACTGCAAAGCTAGACCGGCACTTCTCGTTGTGGCCGAGCAGGGGTTTCGATATCTTCGATGTAGAGCTTCTGGATCGTTTCAAGAACGCTTGGGGGTTCTTCGCCTTTGTCAGCAAGCAACCACCACGCTGGAATCGACTCGTACGAAAAAAAAGAGCGCAGATCAGAGCTGTTTCGCCGTAGGAAAAGCATATGACGGCAGGGGAGCAAAACTGTATGGTAGAAGGCGCGACTGCACGAGTTTTCCTTCAAATTCACAGCGTATTGGCCGCCAGTTTTAGCACTTGAGAGAGACCACAGCCCTGGCTCGTTGACATCGTTCGACGTCTCATACGTCTCTTGTCCGCTAACTCGATACTGCTCTTCGACCAATTTACATGCGTGATGGGTGGCTAGCTTGGCTAGCATGCTCATCTCTTCGTCGTAATTCTGATTGAATCGCAACCCCACGCGCTTGATCTTAGCAATGTACTGCTCTTCGGTGGACTGCTGCAAGAACAGCAGGTGGTCGATACACTCGTCCATGGCTAAATGACAGTTCAGCAAGTCTTTCGTTCAGCATGTCCTTCGCTGCCCCCAACTGGTCTCCAAACGATTGTTTTTATTATTGCCGAGATGGGGGATATTGCCACGTTCGAAAGTACACTACTGCTCCTTGCAGTTCAGCCATTTATCCGTGAAATAGTCCAGAAACGGTGGTTTGCCCGCACACAGCTTCTTCAAAGCGGACACATAGCTCTCGAATAGACTCTCGTACTCCGCACGAACCATCATCGTCAGAATGATCTTTATGTGCATTTTCTCGAAGGCTGAAAAACCACAGCCCTTCTTGCAGACCTCCCGCTTAAGATAGTCGATGACGTGGAAATGAAACAGGATGACAGACGCACAGGGAAATTCTTCTTGCAAAAGCTTCAGCTCTGTGAAGTCCTTGTCGATAACGATGACTTTCACATCTGTCCACGCTGGGCTGTTGTGTTTAAATGCCCGTACCGCACGCAGCATGTTCAATCTGCTTTCTCAGTCGACCAGAGCATGTTGTGCAAACGCCCCACAGCCGAACTTGTCTGTGATCATGAACCTGAAGAGTCGGTACCTACAGAAGTAAGAACGATAGAAATTGTTGGTGAACAGTGCACAAGTATATGTAGGAGGTGGTGAAACCAACACCAATCAGTTGGTGAATCCAAACCCAACTCAACATTTCGTACCGATTAATGTTTGTATCGTAGGTAGCGTCAATGCAGACAGCTTTCGGAAACTTACGCGCCATTATCCGCATATGGGCAGTCCGGAACGTAGTGCACGACGTGAGTTCAGTGCCCTTATCGTGAAAGACGTTAACAGCATTCCCGGGACCTTCGCTGAAGCCTCGAAGCACTTGATCCACCCGCTCGTTGTCGTCTTCGGACGTATAGGTCTCCTTCCTCATTTTTGCGACGAGATTCTCAACTTGTTTAGCCAGGATTGGCTTCCCCAACATCTCCTTCAGGTAGTGCAGGATCTCCTTCTAAGACCCACCTGAATGCACACAAACTCGATAAATGTCCTAGTGTTACCTTGAACCAGTGTCTTGACGACGCTTCGTGCGCCAGGCGAGGTGACTTTACGTGCCTCAGCGTACGAATAATACACCCCCACGATCAACATTATGGTTGTGGACGTTACGGTGCTTGGTTACACGCACTGTGTAGTTGTCGTGTTCGTCCTTCGTAAGGACAGCGTTCAACTTTGCTGGACAACCAATAGACCGGATATTATGGTTCGTTCGTGTCCCCGTGCCCCTTGGTTTGAGCTTCCAGCCGTGTGTACAGATAACCGTCTTCGTATAGCACTCAAATGACTCATCAAAGAGAGCTGGGGTAATCCCCCGTTCTCTCGCTGCCAAGGTGCGGCGCCTGTTGCGTTCAGCGACCGAGTTTGTGGTTCGAGTCTTGTACAGTTGGTGTGTCTCCTCTTGGTAACTGCCATTTAAATCTTATTATATAAACTCTTCAAATATACGTACATATTTGTATACGTACCTCTTGAACTCTTTGTGGAACACGTCCCAGGACGAGAACTCCCTCTCGAATGCAGGGACGGAGACAGTGCTGTCGGCTGCCTCTTCACCTGACCCACCGCTGTCGCGGTCACTGTCGCTTACATGCGCTTGCTTCCTCGTACTCGTCGCCGACATCGGAAGGGGTAGCTGCGTTTCGCGCGCTGCCAAAAGGGGGTGGCTAGAAATACACAAAATCCCGAAAAACCAAATTTAAAGATCTCAGCGTCGATATTATCGGTCGCCCTAAGTTGGCCTTTTTCGTAACGAAAAAACCCGAACGTAGACACTCCCTAAAACAAATGCTGAATTATGCTATCTCTTCGTGCCCGAAGAATGCAAATTTGCATTCTCGCCAGAAGTTCTGTATGCGCCTCTCGTTTCAAGCAGCGGCGTTCTTGAAGCGTTCGCGGTGGTCGAGAGCTCTATCGCTGCCGTTGATACGTCTCCTATGGCTACGTTCTCGCGTTTTATTACCCCTGACATGCTTGACACCATCGTTACAAATACGAACAAGTACGCAGACATCAAGCACGCAAAGAAGCCGACACTTGTGCCTGGAGCTTTGCACCTGCAGATATTTCAAACTCGAAGACTCTTGTGTGAGCTGTGTAGATGCAGAGGTGAAAAGCGACAGACAACGGTTGTCTGCGGGGCATGTAATGTGCCGTTTTGCTTGTCCTCGCGTCGAAATTGCTTTACCGAACATCACAAGTGTGATGGGGCAAGTTGAAAGAAGGTCATCCCTCCCGAGCTCGTCCAATTTCTGAACCTCATGTGATAGCAACAGCGACGGGTACTTTTTTAATATAGACATTTGTATTGGATCATAGACCCTATTCATCCGGGCACGAAGAGATAGTTTACTACTAAAATTATAATTTGAAAATGAAAATGCGAGCAATCATTCCTGCATTTTTGCCCCCTTCATTATTAAAACATGGGCCAGCGCGAGTTCGAGGAGAAGCTGGCGGCGGCCGAGCGCAGCAGCGCTCGCGACAAGTGCTTGGAGCTGCTCCACTGCGTGCGCAAGGAAAAGCTACGCGAGTCGCAAGCCGTCGCGAGCGTTGGGAAGCTGCTGGTGACGAAGCACAGCTGGGGCCTCGGCGACGAATGTAAGCACGCGTTGAAATGTCGATTATGTGGTTGTAACGTGGGTTTTAACACTTTTTATTGCTTTACACCGGTAGTGTGGGGCGTGTATGAACAAACATTCATCGCTGCCTTGGACCTGCACGACGACGAGCTGGCGGAGGTGAAATCAATTAATATCGCAGCAGTAGTTTGTTTCATCTTACTAACGTCGATGTTTTTGGCGTTTTAACAGACGTGTCTGAAGGCTCTACAGACCAAGTTCCCGGGCAGCTCCCGCGTGGCGCGGCTCGAGGGCATGCAGCTGGAGCAGCGCGGGGAGTTCGCCAAGGCCCTGGCGCTGTACGCCGAGCTGTTGGAGGCCAACCCGGCCAATGCACTGGTGCTCAAGCGCAAGATTGCGGTGCTCAAGGCGCAAAAGAAGACAGCGGACGTGATCACGGCACTGAACGAGTTCCTGCGGAGCTTCGGCACGGACCAGGCCGCGGTGCGTCGTCTTATTGTGGTGCTCCTCCAGTAAAGTTGTTTTAACATACTTTACTGTGCTTTTATTTATAGTGGGCGGAGTTGGGCGAGACGTATCTGTCGATGGGCGCGTATCGCTACGCAGCCTTCTGTTACGAGGAGCTGGTGCTGCTGAACCCCATGGACGCCATCTCGCACAGCCGTCTGGGGGACGTTTACTCGACTATTGGGGGCCTGGACAACCTGCTGACGGCTCGCAAGCACTACGCGCACTCGATCGAGCTCAACAAGAAACAGAACCTGCGCGCATACTTTGCGCTAGTGACGTGTACCAAGGCCATCGCGGCCCAACGTGGCTACCGCGCTGACCAGGACGACGACGGAATGAACGAGCGACTGCAGAAGTTTGCGGTCGACTTTATCCAGGACTTTTACTCGGCGTATTCGTCTCCTGACCTCGCTGAGATCGGTAAGCAATGTCTTGAACCACGAGTCTATGAGCTTATGTAATCTAACTGCATCGTGATGTTCTACAGCGCTAACGGCGATCACGGCCCTCTAGACGATTTTCGAGGAAGGGAAGACGACGATAAAGCGGGGGTCTAGAGGTCAGGCTGGCACGTACGTACCATACTCTAGACTCATTGTGTGGGTTATCATGGTCGTTTATCCGAATGAATGACCGTATCTTCTATTGATTCTGAGCCTTTTATCTTCTAATCGAGTGTACGCGCTGCTCCATACGCTACAGCGAGATCTGGGTCAATATCTGAGAGCGGTGCGCGACCCTGGAACATGTCGGTGAGACGCTGACGTACCCATGGGATTCGTGAGGATCCTCCTACCAGCACCACGGCGTCGATCTCGTCTGTGTCCATGTTGTTTGCTTCCAGAACCTCACGTACAGGAATCATCGTCCGCTCCAGCAACGACCCACAGAGCTCTTCAAACTGCGTCCGCTTGACTTCCACTTCAGCTCGGACCAGCTTCTTACTGTCTTTCCAGACGCAAGCAGCTGTAGTGACGGAGGCATCAGTCAGCTGCCTTTTCACCAGCTCGGCTGCTAGACGGACACCAGTCATGGTGCATGGGGGCTCCCTGCTGTCATCGTCAAGAGTTTTCTCCTCAGTTTCGGTTCGGCGAGACTTGATAGCCGTCCCAAGTTGAGCCTCGAACTCCTTCAAGAGCCAAGCCGACAGCCGCGCGTCCAGATCTTCGCCTCCAAGATGATTGTCTCCCAGCGTGTCCAGCACACTGATGGCTCCATTGCGTGCAAAGAGCAGCGACACGTCCAGTGTGCCCCCTCCAAAGTCAAAGACCAGCAAGAAACTCACATTCGGGTCCTGGTGCAGACCGTAGGCGATCGCAGCGGCGGTTGGTTCTTCCAGCACGCGGGAGACCTCCAGTCCTGCCGCTCGAAATGCCGCCACTGTGGCGTCTCGTTGCCTTGCGTTGAAGTCCACAGGCACCGCAATGACTGCCTTGGTGATCTGGTCGTGGCCGACAAACTGGTGTGCCATCGAACGGAGATGCCGGACAACTGCAGTGCCAATCTCGACTGGAGTCACACACTCACGTTGGCCTTGTAGAGCCAGCGTGAAACATACGCCATCATGCTCGTTGTCTTGCAGCATTTTGACGCCGAACTCGTACGGCGTAACTCCATTCTCGTCGGCCTCTGATGTCAGAACGTCTTCGTAGCTGCTGACAAGAACTGTATCAGCTTCTATATTTTGTTTTTACAAGTAAAACGCGCTCAAACCTCTGGCCGATGAACCTCTTGGCATTGAAAATTGTGTGCTGCGGGTCCGTTGTGCGGTGTGCTCGTGCCTCTCGACCTACCAACACACCTGGTTGACCATATCGGTGTCAGCTGCGTAGTTTACCAACAAGCAGAACATTGGTACGAACCTCCATTAGGTAGGAAAGCGACAGTGGACGGCACCAATACGTGGCCCTCCTTGTCTGCAATTGCAGTCACGTTGTTTTTCTGAGAAATAGCCACCACCGAGTACGTTGTGCCCAAGTCGATGCCTACCACTGTGTCCAAGCACTCGGTTAGTCTAGTTTTTTCCAGCAATAATGATGGTTTCAGCAGATACCGTGGTCTCGACCGGTGAATCCGTGGCGAGCGAGCAACGCCGCAAACACAGCGAACGTCCCACTGAGCAGCAGCAATAAAGAGCCAACGTTCACACCTCCGAGAACTGCGGCGCCCTGGGGCCGACGGACAGCGCTACTAGACGCAGCCATTGTCTGCCACGTCAGCGGAGATAATTTCGGACTCGTTTTTGGGACTCGTAATTTACGAGCATAGGTAGGGCATTTTTCGACAAAGTACTCCCATCGACACAAACGCTTCCTTACACGAGACTACAGCGCGAAAAGACAGCTTAAATCGTTAGTCAAGGCGAATCGTGCGCCGTCGTGCGGGTCATGAGGTACCTTATTATTATATTAAGTAGTCAAGCACTCTATCAAACACCCACAGTTGGCTCTACTTTAAAATTAATTCGTGGAGCCGAAGTATTATACGTAGACATGTCCCTTTTGGTGCGCTTTAGAAAACAAAGAAACCATCGTGTTCCATTCCGTTCTTCGTTGCGCCTGACTTCTCGTCAGAGTACTTTACGTAGCTCGTTCTTGACTGCTCCCCCTCGCTTGACCTGCCAGAATCGGGAGACCTAACACAGCAGTATCGACAGAGGTGAGTGTATCTCAATTTACATGATATTTCAACTAACTTAGGCTACTTCGGTTCGTGCTTACATGTATGCACGCGACCCACCTTGGCTGTCGGACGCCTCAAGCACAAACGTCGTTTGATCATCGTCCAACTCCTTATTCGTCTTCTGCTCCTGCAAATGTTTCCAGAACATGAACACCGCCAGCGGGTAGTGCAGCATCGCGATGATCATCAAGAAGAACGCCGTCTTCAGCGACGTGTCGTCCTTCTCGCCCAACGGACCAGCCTGCACCATCCACAGCACGAACG
>QOKR01001034.1:0-15488 GCA_016880985.1 Phytophthora idaei | reverse complement strand
CCTTAAGTGGGGGAGGATCTACGGTTGCATCCGAACAACCGCAGAAGAGCGCTGATACCGACACAGTATCAGCGATGACGACACGAAGACAAGCTGCGTCTCGTTCCGGGAACGAGACGACGGACAAGAACTACGGGTCTGTGCAGGGCACAGGCGGCGCGCAGGCCGAGCCTGCCGCGAAGAAGAACGCCGTGCTGAACAAACCATTCATCACGCAAGCAATGGACTTTGTCCGGCGCCGACAAGCCGTAATACGGTTTGTCCAGGACGCGATAGCAGCTTCTGTGGATAGACAGAAGCTGAGCGCTGACAATGCTGGCAGGGGCAACACAAATGAATTCGAAAAGGGTGCATTAGTTCTGTTAGCTACTCAGAACCTGCCACGACATGCAGTTTCGGATTTCGGAGGAAGTAAGCTTGCTATGCGCTTCATCGGTCCGTTCACAGTGCTTGAACGGCATGGCAACGCGTATACGTTGGACATACCGTCCAGCATGCGGCTCCATCCGACATTCTACGTCGGGCGGCTGAAGCCGTACACGCAACACGAGCCACCTAACCTCGATGGCTCGCAGAGGACGACGAAGCGGCGTAAGCCAGCTTCTCGAGGGCAGCAACACGGTCGTGGAGCCTCACGACCTGCGATCCAAGTTCCACTTGGATGTTCGACGCGGCCTGCGCGACCTGGACCTTCTGGTAGCGCAGCTCCTGCAGCAGCTGGGCGAACTCCCCACTCTGGAACTGTTCCAGAGCAGCTACACGATCGTACAGAGCGCGGGAGTCACGGTGAACCTGGGGTTGACCGTACGAGGGGTATCTTTCCGCCCCCGCCGCCGCCACTGCGCGATGCGCGCGGCTTGACTTGGTGGATAGTCGAGCGTGGGCTATGAACCCCCGAGGACGAACCGAGATCAGGCTCGTATTCGTATTCGTTGGAGAGGATTTCCTCCCCACCGAGATACAAGGGAACCGCGGAACGTCCTGATGGAAGACGTTCCGGGAATGGTGAGGGCGTATGAAGCCCAGAATGGAGTGCAGGCGTAGCGCCTGCACGAGCGCTGCGATCACCGCTGACACTCGGAGTGTCACGCCGTTCATCACGACGTTCAAGTTGAACGCGGAGATCACGCACAGTCGTGTAGAAGCGTGCGTGGGAGAAGGTTTGCATAATGCATTGGTCTTATTTTTGCTAAACTAATTTTAATCTAACAGTTGCAATGCTGGAATAATAGGACTTCGTGCCTTATCTGACGGCGTTAGAATCGCAGGTGAGGCCATGAAGGTGAGGGATTCTGCCAGTAGCAACACCGTGCTATCGTAGGATGTACTTGCATCTCATGCACGCCAAGAAGAAGCACTGAAGCAACAGACGGAGGCTATCAACGAACTTGTTTGCACGCTTAGAGGTGATAAGTAGTGCTCTTTGTTAAAGGTTAAACATACTAGCTAGATCGTCACGTTTAGCCTTACAAATTGCACGTCTATCGGTAATTGGGCTCATTTTCAAACACCATAACATTAGGTGCATCCTTCTCGTTCCTGCTAACAGTATCATCATCAAGATCAATGAGAATATTGTGTAGAACCGTGGCAGCTAAGATGTATCTCGTGCAGTTCGCAATCGATTTTTGCTCCAATTGGCTTCTAATAAGTCGAAATCGCTCCTTCAGACTTCCAAACGCGCATTCGGTAGCCATCCTCGTAGCACTGTGGATATAGTTGTAGCGTCCTTGAAGACGCGAAAGCCTCCTTCCTTCTTCACGGGGGGTGTACGTCGTTAACAACTCGCAGCTGAGAGTAAAGCTAGCATCGCCTAGAAATGACAGCCAGGAGGAATAGCGTTTTGAATCGTAGTACCGATTTCAAGTCTTTGTTTCACTGTTGAATCCTGGATGCATATCGTAATCCATAAAATGCCGTCGGTGGTCACAAACGGCTTGCATATTTATCGTTGGATAAATTTTTTTGCAGTACCAGCCCTAGTACTCAGCAGGTCGTGCAATCTCGAAAAGCGAGCCATGCACACCACTAGACACATGCGGAAAGCCCTGCACGTCCCCAAAGCCATTCATAATCTTTCTCCATCCAGCCTTTGTTGAAGGCATGTAAATGTAGTCACGAGCGCGCCTATAAGTAATTTAAAGCAACGCATTGATAGTAACAACAGCATGGGGCTTTGATATGCCCAGAGCAAGCCCTGCATCCGTCATACTGCCAAACGACGTTAGATACAACGGCAGCAATCCCATCTTCTTCTCAAACGAGTGGTCACGCACATAGAGTAGCTCGGGCGTCGCATGAGATCAAAAACGCTCGCGCATATGAAATCGCGCTGCAAACAGCGCAAGCGATCTCGAAACCACGCATCGTAGCTAGGAGATGCTAATAGAGCGTCAAAGTCAAGTTTTGTCATGGTGAGTTGCTTCCCCTTTAGCCGCACCGTAGTTGTCGCAGCCGCGCAAACGACTTCGAGAAGGACGAGTGCTTCAGCGACTTCATCTTTGTCCGATTGCGCCATGGCAACCAAGCGTTTGCCTGCCTCGCTTGACTCTTGTAATCAAGTACCTATCAGGGAATAAAATATTCCTACCCCCTTGGGTGGGTGAGAATAATGGCCTCGTCGGGGAATAAACTGATAGCCCATCAAAATCGTTTCTTTTTTCGGACCCAGACACCGCATGCGCCCTCGATCTCAAATACTTTTGGCTCACGTTGCAATGCAGCAATGCATCAGGATTACGTTGGTAAAGATAAATTGAGGTATTGGCAATAGAATTTATTGTTAGCTTTCGTGACCTCCAATAGTAGCGATTGTACCCACTTTAATCACGATGAATTGTTTGGTATGACCATTTTTTGGTCTCATCTGTTGGAAGTGCAATATATGCACGTACATCGACTCCAGAGTAGTATCCTAGGTTCTAGAAGGGATCTAGGCATAGTGTTAGGTCCTGGTAAGCCAGAGTTAGTTCTCACTTGTAGATTGGTAAACCAATGACGAGACCCCGGCGGGGGTCGAAACGCATCTGGCACGCGCTCAATCCAAGTCACTACATCTACTCGATTCGTCCACTTCCTACATCATCAAATAATTATAATTCGACTTTTTACTAGCAACGTGATTAAACCCGTGACTGAACTTCACTATACCCGAAGGTCGCGTTCCGGCAACCGATTTGTCATTTAAAATAGATTACCGATTCAACTGATCAAACCGTTTTATATGGCTTTTGGAAGGCACCCATCGATACACCAAAAATTCTAAACTGTAATAGTTTGTGAACTACTGTTATCAAATGAAAGCTGGTCATCGTATTAATGCATGCATTAGAGAACTTTAGCGCTGCGGTCACGTAGTACGGACAGCCCATGAAAAGCAGGACGAATACCAGGCTCCTACAGTACATGAAAGAATTTGGGTTCTGCGTATCAGTACATGTACTAGAGCGTCAGAAATTAAGTTATGTTTGTTATCTACGTAGTATTAAGAAACTACATCAAAAACGAACTTATTTGCATTGATCAATGGCCTCCCCCATTTGCAGGTGCTTTATCGACGATAAACAGGGTCATGGGGTCATCTGCTGAAAAGTATGCAAGGCGGCGTAAATCACCGTCGCCGTGCCTTTCTAGCTTCCCTGGTACCAACAGCACGGATGGGGTCGTCAGATCACGGAATTGGTGATGCAGGGACCTCGAGTTCTCCAGCAACGGAAGCACGTGGTTGCGGAACTCATCAAAGCCATAGCTCTGCCAGAGCATCAAGCGCGTCAACAAGTCAGTGTAAGGTCATGCACCTCACCAAGACTACCACATGGCCTTACCAGGAACTCCATCGTGAACGTCCCGACCCCGATCAACCCTCCACCTGGAACACGGTTCACGTTGCCCTTCCAGCTCTTTGCACCTTCATCCGTACATCAGCATCAACACTCGTAAGTCGTCGAACCAAGGCTGTCGTCGCCCTCGTCGCGATTGAACTCGTCGTACCGAAGATGCTCACGTCGAATCTCCAGTCGCGGATGCCGTAGAACGGCAGCGAAAAGGATTGATAGGCAGCGCTCTCTCGAGCTCCATCTGACACGAACACGAGGCGGTATTGCGAGACGTAGCAGCGCCCTTCGCCGCCGTAGAAGCAACCACCTTGTCCCGGGTAGCCACTGGCAACACCAACCTTAGCTTGTAGTACGTAGCCAACAGAACATCACAGCACAGCTATCTGCACGTACTTGCCGCTCTCGACCGTGAGCTTCACGTGGTGAATCAGAAAGAAGAAGTTTTCATAGGGAGACACAAGATACGGCACGATTCCCTCGTGGAGCTGCACGTTGATGCTCATCGACAAAATCAACCTCGTTTCGAACTTAAGTGGTTAAGTTCGCACACTGTTTTTGGCGCCAAAATACGAAACAGTCGTCACTTTTGGGTTAGATCAAAGATGCCACTGCTGTCGTACGAGGGTGTGGAGGTGGATCTCCCCGCGAATCTGGCGGGAATCCAGTTCGAGTTCACAGCGGGATCGCTCACGATCCACTGCCGCAACTTCACGGGGGACGTTGTGCTGTCCAAGCGTACGTAGGAATACCGTCACACCATCGCTAGCCTTGTCCACCTCTAACCATTTTGTGCTCAGCTACGGGACAAGATTCGAGAGGCAAGGCCTCCAGTCCCAGCAAGAAACGTACGATTGATCTCAGTGCGAGCGACGACGAGGAGGAGGAGGCAGACGCCAAGCGACAGCGGCCGAATTTCCTCAATGAGGCAGAGCAGTCGTTGCTGCTCGCCCAGTTGAACGCCCCCCAGAGCGCCAGCAGTCAGAAACCCAAGAGCAAAGGGAAAAAGACAAAGACAGAAGTAAAGACTGATGCTGAAGAGGAGAAAACTGCCACGGAGCAGACAAGTGACTCGGCCGACGCGTCGGAATCTGCGACGACCGGAGACACAGGCAAGAAGAAGACACCAACCAAGAAGTGCAAGAAGAAGGCTAACAACGTGAAGGAAGGAGTGGGCGCCTTCTTCTCGCCCGAGCCAAAGCTATCGGCGGCGCATAAGCCGACACCTGATTCCAACAAGAAGCGGAATAAAACACCCAAGTCTTCGTCCGGTAAATCCATCAAGGATCTGATGAGCGGACCTCCGAAACACAAGCGAGCAGGTACGAAGGATTAGTAACTGAGCACGCTGTCCGTGCACTATTCTGACAGGTATATTATGGCGTTTATAATTGTTTTGTCAGCTGCTGTGAAGTGGGAAATGGTGGAAGCTTTGGGAAACGCCCCTCCTGAACGCTGGGGTCATACCGCTACGAAGATTTCAGACGAGCGTGTGGTGGTATACGGTGGCACCGACGATGATGAGCGCACACTAGGAGACTTGCATGTGTTTGACATGAAGACGCACCGCTGGACGACTCCGCTCAACTGCGAAACGATCACACGCACGTGGCATGACGCGGTGTATTTGTCGTCGAAGAATCTTGTTCTCGTGTTTGGGGGCGAGCGCAATGCAGCTACTGAAGGCGAACTCGACATCCTCTCCGACATCATGGTGCTGGACACGGAATGTTTCCTATGGTACCCGCCTGCTATTCGAGGGTCGCCTCCTTCTGCGAGAAGCGGCCACACGTGCACAGCTGTTGGGAATGAAGTGGTGGTGTTTAGTGGTAGCGGAGGGCGAAACAGACAGAGCTCCGTGCACATCCTCGACAGTGGTAAGCTAGAAGAATTGTGGACCTTTGTGTGAAGCAAATAGGCTGATCATCTGCTCGTTGTTTATGCTGGCAGATGACTGGAACTGGAAGGCCGTGAAAGTGGAAGGAAAACCTCCCAGTGCGCGCACATACCACAGCGCTGTAGCTGTCGGCGATGATAAAATCGTCTACTTTGGAGGCAACGATTCGTCCAAAAGTTTCAACGCTGTGCATGTACTGCAAAAGGTGGAGAAGAAAGCCAGTGGAGCTGTGTGGACGTGGTTCCACCCCTGTGTGGTTGGAGTGCCTCCGCAAGAACGCACCGGCCACTCGGCGACGATTTTGAATGACGGCAAGATCCTCATTTTTGGTGGTTGGGATCCTCAGCGCGATGATGCGAATGCACCCACGAGCGTGTTTAGCGACGTTTTCCTGTTGGACACGCAAACGTGGGAGTGGCAACCTGCTACTTACGCAGATGACGGAACTGCTGACACTGCGCTGCGAGGACGTGTGGGCCACGGTGCTGTGCTGGATTGCAATGGAAATGTGCACATTTTCGGCGGCCAGAATGGAGTCGAACAGAGACTCAAAGATATTTGCACACTCACAATTTCACAGAAAGAAGAGGACAACTCAAAGGACTTGGCTTCGAACAGCGGTGCAACTACTGTGCGCACTCTAGAGACGGTGTAGAACCAATGACCATATCAACACATTGGTAATGAACAATAACAAATTGTAAAAAAAAAATGTTGTGGATTTTGATTCATTTTTTTTTCCTTGAGCTCTAAACGGGCAATTTCGCTTCACTATTGTAGGAGAAAATCACAAGCGGCGCTATTCACTCCATGATGTCGTCGAGTTCGAGGGCGACGCTGTCAAGGAAGCTGTTCATATTTTCGTCGTCCATGGGAACACTGGGGTCAGGACCGGCACTTGACGCTGGCGTGGCTTGGAGGACTAAATCATCTCGTTCGAGTTTCTCTTCCTTCAACTGGAGAATGGGGGAATCGACGTCTTTGTCGTCGCCAGACGTGGACTTTGCAGGAAGTATAACACCACTTGAGGCGGAGTGGGTCAGAGTCGGAAGGTGAGAGGGGAAAGGGAAGACGGGAGTGATGGAGGCTCCTCCACCGGCAGGGCTGGTTAAATGGTGCAAATTGCGGTTGGAATCAGTGACAATATTGGCTGGAGGATGGAAGTGCGAGTTGAGTGGGGGCGGCACGAAAGTCGGAGGTGGCGCCAATGACATCGAGTCGCCCTTCCCAACGTCAGCTGGTTTGTCGTGGTCTTGCGGCTGGAAACTTTGGTCACTCCCCATTGCCACAGCAGGACGAAAAACAGGGCCACTGGGTAATAACGCGTTAGTTTGTGGTGTGTAGTGCTGGATGAAGTTTTGACGGCCAAGCGGTGGAATCATATTGTGCGGATGATGTTCCATTAATGCATCAGTCGAGGGTAGCGGCGACACTTTCCCACCTCCGTAGGGTATGGTACTGACATTGTAGACATTGCCCTCTTGATGAGCTGAAGATGACTGAAGCAATGGCTGTTGTTGCTGAAGCTGCGCATGTGAAGATACTTGCGACGGGTTCGGAGCTGGTGGCGTCGACTGTGCTACGGAGGAGGACGCCGACTTGTTGGCCTGATTCATAAGCCACTTGCGACGTGCAGCTGAGTTGAAGCGATTTTTGACGGCGTTTTCGGTGCGTCCAGGGAGCAGCTTGGCGATCTCACTCCATTTATTCCCCAGCTTCTGTTGCCATCGAAAGACCATGTCATCTTCCTCGGGAGTCCACTGACCTTTTCGAATCCGTGAGTCGAGATGATTGCACCAACGCTCGCGACATTGCTTGCCAATCCGTCCTGGTAAATGCAGTGCAAGGTCACACCAACGAATCTTACCGACGCCATAGCGTGTAATGAGGCTCGTCAGGATACGATCTTCCTCTGGTGTCCAGGGTCCCTTGATCAGACCTGGTTTAAGAACTTTATTCCAACGGTGAAGACACTGGACATCTGTGCGTCCATTGCCCAGCGTCTCGGCGATCATTTTCCAATTCTTGCCACCAAATCGAGCCACTGCTACTCGGAGTCGCTCGTCTTCGTCACGAAGCCATTTTGTGGGCGTTTGGACCCCGCTGTTTCCCCTGCTTTGCGGTGTCTTAGCCAGTGATACACGCGAAGGACTTTGATGCTGTTGCTCTCGTGAAAAAAATCCTGATTCTTTCTGGGTTTGAATGAGATGAGGCCGGATATCCTGCGATTGACCAAACGTTAAGACGTGGTGTATCTCTTGGTTGCTTCGAGGGAAAATGGCCGAGCGATTGAGTCCAAACGAGCCATGAGAAGGCGACGCAAAGGGCTGATGAGATAGCCCTGTCAGCTCTGGAAGTCTGGGGGAATGTTGCTGATGGGGAGGATTCTGATGCATCGCACCGCGGATATCCGCTTCGAGCTCGTTGAACGACATCTTGAGCTCCGTATCTGCGTTTGCCATGGCAGCGGCATGACCGGAGTCCCTGTTATTGCTGCTGTCGTCACTGAGACTGTCATCTAAATCATCATTACTTGACACAGATGTACCCCCATGCAGCTTGAAACCACCGGGACCAAATGCCTGGACGAGAAATTCTTCGCGTGGAGAACATTTACTGCCTGCGGCACGATGAGAATGAGGAAGGAAAATACTGTGATCAAGGCGCTTTCCAGCAAGCGCATCGTGATCAAGTTTCAGTCTGTGTTCGAACGCGTCCTGCGAGTCCTGAGATGTCAAGAAGTGGCCACTGCTTTTATACTCGTGATCGTCACCGGAGCTGGCGTCTTGGCCACTAAACTCACTGTCGAAATCGTGTTCTTCTTGATAATTGTTGTCCTGTCCATCTGGATGATGACGATCAATGGCCTGAGCTTGGTTGGAAGACGCCTGGGTGTACCTGGACTCGAAGGACGAAGATGGTGATGGAACCAGTTGGAAGCCTCCACTCGAGCTATTCTCTGTAAGACAATACCAGTAAACAAGGGCAATCCTCGTCGCGTTAGGAGTAAGAAAAATATAGAAGACACGTACTCTCGCTAAATGCGGGAAGCTCGGGGCGGCGTAATGCACCGGGATAGGAAGCAGGAGGGGGCGGGTAGTCGTGTCGAGACGGTGAAGATGGCGTCCCAAAGTTGGTCGCAGTGAAGTTGTTGTCGTTGTTTAAGCTGTGGTGGCGTTTACGGTTCGGAGTAGCGCGCACATTATCAGAGCTATGAAGCAGCTCGTCCAGATCGTCGAGACCTGCACATGACAAGCTCCTCTTGGGAGACGGTCTAGGGAAGAAGAAATTACTGTGAGATCACCGCCGTATCATTAACATAATAGAAAGACTTACTTGCTGAGTGTGGAGCGTGGATGCATTTGCGGGGGATTGGGACGGGGCTGGGACGCACTCAGATACTGAAAGCTACTTGACCAAGACGAAGGATGTCACGAGCCATATCCTTGGCACCCGCCTGCGCTCCTCTCGCTGTTCGCTCGCTCTTGGCAAGTGGACGTGACCAACGCTCGTGCTCTGCTCACTGGTGAATGCGCTTTGGGCCTTGAAAAGAGGCTGTTGTCGCTTTTTCTCCATCGTCGCACAACTCCCAAAACAAACACCACACAAAACACCGTACAAAAATAGTGGCGAAACTCAATTCGGATTTCTCCGCCAGCCCGCAAAAAGGACCAGATTCCAGAAAGCTGTCCGACAAGACGCTGTCGGCCGCGGTCGATAGGATATGTGCTCCGTAGCCATGCGCAAAGCTCATGTCTCGCCATCCAGTGTGCTCAAATTGTCATACCGAGGTATCTATCTACCCACAAAGCACCTTCCTTCAACCCTGTGCAATAGCATACACCTCAAAGATTGCTTGTCACGGCTTCCTCGCACCTTTATTTTTTCAGTTTGCTGCTTGAGTTCTTGCGTCCTGCGTGAGTCCTGAGTCAGGATTCCTATTCCCCGCCTGCTCTCCGCATTGTGCTTATTCGCTGGGGATACCGACGGAACGGAGCTTGTCTTCAAGCGTACGGAACTCCTTTTCATTGACGGCGTTGAGCTCTTCGTCAACCCACTCCTCAATGCCGCGCACCTCCGGAATGTAATGCTTGAGCATGTTCTCCACGCCGTGCTTGAGCGTCACGGAGGAGCTCGGACAGCCTGCGCACGAACCTGCAAGCTGGACCGACACGATGCCCGACTTCTCGTCGAAGCCCTTGTAGAAAATGTCGCCTCCGTCGTCCTGCACCGAAGGTCGGATACGCTGCTCCAGCAGCTCCTTGATCATGGCCACCACTTCGTCGTCCTCCGGCAGGATCGTCGTGTCCTGCAGCACAAAACAGCACGCCACTGTCAGCTTCTAGTTCACACACTCACCTAAGTGCCAGGACCCATCTCACCGTGATGATCGGCTCATCAGACATGACTTGCTCGTCAGAGGCGAAGAAGTCCATGATCGTCGCGAAGATCTCGGCGTTTAGAGCCTGCCACCAGCAGCAGCAGCAACACTCGCGTCACAATCTGTTCACTAAGCAATTCAGCCAACTGATCACGTACATCCCAGTCCTCGTCCTCTGTCTTGGTGACTGAAATAAAGTCTTTGCCGAAGAACACACGCGTCACGCCCTCGATCTGGAACAGCTTCTTGGCCAGCGGCGAGCGACGCACTTCCTCAGAGGAGGGCGTAAAGTCCTAGCAGAATATCAGAAACCCGTCAGCACCCCCATCGAAACCTCTCACCACCGTTTACAGCAGCGTACCACGCCAGTTGTGAAGCGGTCGTCTAGCACCGTGCGCCCAGGCAGGAACTTGACGCTCAGCGGGTTGGGCGTCGACTCTGTCTGGATGAACATGGAGCGCAGCGCGCCACTGCGAGCAAAGAACGGCGATGAGGCGCGCGGCTGCAGAGCGACGGACACGCGTCCGGCAATAGGATGTGCGTGCACGAAGCGAGCGGTCGAGGAGGACGCGGCGCTGCGGCGTGCTAGAGCGCGCAGGAGCTGACGGCTGCGTGGGAACATGACGAGGAGCTCTTGAGTGGCAGATTACGAAATGATAAGTGACGAGTAATTGGGTGTTTTTTTGCCAGTCATTTACCGATGAAAAATGGGAACAATTTGTTGCCTTTTTTGCCTACTCTATTGTAGAGTCTATTGTATACGGTTGCCATGTTCATCCCAGAGCGGAATGCTGAGCACATTGGGCCAGACGAAGTAGTCGATGAGCAGGTCGTTCAGGAAGGTATGGAGCCTGGGCAATTTGTCATGTCAGCATCAAGTTGTTAAAACAGAGCGAGGTTGAAATGGACGCACCATTCGGAGACGAACGGGACATTGGCAATGTTGATTTTGGCGGCGGTGAGCGAGAAGTCGAACAACGGCCGCCTGCAATCAGGAAGAACAGTAAAGATGCGTGAAATACAGCATTTAGACCGAGACGCAGGCCGAACATACTCAGTGAAGCACAGGCTGAGGCCCCCGAAGCACGGCCAGAATTCTGCCATTGGGTTTAGAGTGATACGTAGAGTGCCGACGAGGAGAAGTTCGCGCAGTGACAAACAGACCGCAGCACCTAGATGTGACACGATCTTGAGATCCGCGGCGAATGTCTTCTTGTCCGTGAGAATGCGAACTTCCACGTCTAGCGTCACTTCGTCCGTCAGAGTATCGGCGGAAATGTACTTGACACTGGCAATGTGCGGTGTCTGATTTCCCAGGTTTAACCGGATGAGCGACAGCGAACTCATGAAAGCAGGTTTCTGCGCGTCCAGTGCTGGGTTTACACTCCCAAGAACCGAGTTCTACACAAAATACAAACGTCAATCTGGAGGTCTGGCAACAACATAAACGAGGATAAACTCACCTCGATAGCTTTCTTGAGGTATGGCCAACCACTAAAAACAAGGGAAGCAAACAGCATAATCGAGTAAGCTGGACCATCCGCCTTGCTAGTATTTATGCTTGCAAAGACTGCATACGAGACAAACACTTTATTGAGCCACTCCACTCGGTCCACGTCCGGATATCGCATCCAATTTGGAATCTGACAACACAGGTTAGCTGTATCACGAATAATGCAGGAAAGACGAGCACTAACCTCAACATGAGCAATGTCCTGTTTTGTTTCGGTGCCTCGAAAGTGAAAGACAGCTTTTCGTTGCAGACGATGTCGCCGACTTGTCTTGAACCTAGCGTATCCCCATAGGTAGAGGAGAATGCTTGCAGTCCCGATACCAAAGAGCACATGATAGCTACTGGTCAGGTACACAGCAACAGAAGATAGTGTCCAGGTTGTAAAGTACTGATGCTGGTTGTAAAAATGTGCGAGGGATCCGGCCAGTGCAAGAGGAAGGAAGGCGGATGCACCCGAGACTCCAGCGATAATAGCCACTGCTAACATAATTGTTAACACACGAAGCGCAACAGGCTCCGGATCATCCACCAGCTCAGCAGAAGTATTCTGTTGGTTTGTTTCGGCCGGCAAAGGTTCACTGATGTCTGGAGTCGTAGTTGCAGCTTGTAGAGGTGCCACCTCAGCGAGATTTCCAGTACTCTTTGCAGTAGGAACAACTGTGGCGGTGTCATTTTTACTGGGAGTTGCAGTGGAGTTCTTCGCGCGAAGCGAACGGGAGCGAAACGAAGATACCGGCTCTACATTTTGGCTAGGTGCTGTCTCTGATGATACATCTGTAGCCACTTTGGTGGACCTCTTGCCCTTGAAGCTTAGCCTTGGAGATGCGCTGGTTTCAATTGGTGGGGCTGGAGGATCTGTTGCCGAGCTGCTCATTGGACTCCGCGTTTGCTGCTGCTTGTCGTGTGAAAACAACATGGAGCCCCAGCGATTTGGTTGTCGTTCCCCACTCACGCTGGCTGAGCGTGTCGGTGTCAACATCGTCCGGCCGACTGTAGCAATTCGATTTGCAGATCCGATCGCAAGACGCTGTGTGAGTTTCTCTCGAGCTGAAGCAAACGCCGAACTGCCTGTTGGACTTGTACCAGGACTAGTAACATTTGATGCACACAGCGAATCATCACCAGAGACAGCAACGGCAGCGATGGTATAGCCCAGTTTTGATCGTGATTCATCACTGTCACTGAAGCTCCAAACAGGCTCAATCGACGACGAAGCAGTAGAGGGGCTTCGAAATAGCTCGCTATCCAATGTGGTAGCTTGTTTGATAGCCCCGTGGATGCACTTCACCCAAAGTAGCATTCGAGCTTGATTCTCCTCGAAAAAAATAAAACCTTGAGGCTGCAAGCGGACAGTGTTTTTCTTCTTCCAAGTTCTAACTTCCACGCAGAAACATTTTTCCATCACAATATTGGCGTTGTCCGATTCGAAGCTCAGCACCGCGTCCGCCAGCGACAGCAAGTACACGAGCTCCGTGCGAGATTCATTACTGCAATATACCAAGCAAAGATAAGGGTCAGCGTCAATAGTAACCTTTTCCAAGACTGTCAACGCACTTGTAAATTTCCAGCGCCTGCTTCATGGTGTTTGCCACGACGAAGTGCGTCGATTTAGACATGAGAAAGCGCTGGCGCTGCTTTTTCTTTTGATGTACGACCATGAACCCTTCCATAGAGTCTTGGTCGAGCGACGAAGTGGTCCTGACTGTCGTGGGGATCCTCACAGACCGCTCAGCATGATCTCTGCCTACATCCGTAGAAGCTTCATCGCAATGGGTACTGGATGATGCCTGTGACTCGGAGCAGGTGGACATCTGCGCCGTGGACGCTGTCGGAGAGAGCGACATTCGGACAGGAGAAATAAAACTGTGGCGGCGTCAGGTTGGCCACTTTTTTTAGGCGGCGGTTAGTTGGTGTTTCTCAGTGCCATTTCGGCTAGAAAGATTCCTCCGCACAACGATCGCAATGGAGCGGCAACATTCACTTGACGCGATTGAAGAAGCCCCATGGAGTGAACGGGGGGAAATGGACGACGAAGAAGACGATTTCGATTGCAGAGAGGCCTTGAAGCCGTCCCAAATGTTAGCACTCTAACGATGTGTGACTGTTCTGGATCTGCTAGTGAAGAGCGCCATTTCGTCGGGTAGCGACCAAGTGCTTGCAATACTCCTGCGAACCCGAAAACTCGTCTTTGGAACGTCCATTTAACGTCTTCGTATGTAGAACCAAATAATTTTCGGTATTTGGTTATGTGAACGACTTCTTCAGCACCGTCACGAAGGAGTAGCGATGCAACTTCAACAAGGCTCCCATGCTACACATGCATTGTGAACAAGTGAAAGCACCTGCAAGGCCATAGTGTTTTTACGATCGTACCAGCTATCCCGTAGAAATGAAATTTTTAAATTCCATTTAACCCCTCCGTTACCAGAAAATCCGTGCTGGAACCGCCTATTTTACGTCGTAAGTTACGACATTATTTAGTATAGGCTTTTGTATGGGTGTGTCTCGTCCACGTCAACATTCACTGGTTTCCCGCTATAAACTGCCAGAGGTTTCGATAAACTACGTCGTAAGAGTTACGACATTGTGAGCACGTCATATCTCCAAAAACCAAAACTTACGACTTCCATGCCTTTCTTTGCTGATAGCAAATGCCAATTACACATCAATAGAGATTCTGATCCAACAAAAAATGAACTATGTTCAAGTAAATGAAGTGCTATCCTAACACACTCAAACGATTGCAGACTGCAGAGCAGGCTGCTCTTCTTCATTGTCAGCGTCGCCGTCTTGATGACAGAGCAGCTCACGACGAGTTGGCTTGCGCGTGCCAACCTTGCCTGAGCGACGCAAGACGACACGCTTGCCGAGCGATGCGGGGATGGAAGCTCCACTGTCGAAGTCCTCGTGCCAAATTTGATAGCATGTCTCGCGAACGCCTCCGTAGATATGGCGTGACTTGGGGCAAAGGAAGCACTTCGCGTCGGCATGTGAGCAGTCTTCGTAGTAGTAGGTAGTCTGGAACGACTTTTTGCGCTCGCCACGGAGGAGAGCACAGACTTTGCAGGAACGTTGCCGGCGTTTTTGGACGCTAGAAACAGTGACCCAGTCGTCGAACTGGATATTCCTGTGTCCATCAAGCCGCCGGCGCTAGCGAGAGCGGGTCATAGGAGAAGGTGTAGGAGCGGTAGCTTCGACAAAGTCATCGGGCTTGAGCTGCAATAGCTGCTTATGAAGGAGAAGATGCCATTCTCCACGATCTTTTGGTACGAGTCGCTGAAGTCGACATGTTTCCTTGTGCGTAAGATATGCATTGACCAGTGCCATGTCAACGAATCCCATGAACAGTGATTTGTAGTATTTCTGGAAACGGAAAGCCGTCTGAATTGAATAGGACTGTAGGCGGAGTTGGTCATGGACATCAACTCCGCCCATCCAACACTGGTAGTCGGTAACTAGCTTCGGGCACTTGACTGTAGACGGTCCTACCATCTTGATGGTGCGATGTATAGAGTCCTCAGCCATGATCGGACCCGTGGTCAGATAGTGTACTGGTTTCCGATCCCACCAGTGGCAAGCAACCATGGTTGGGATCGCAGTAGACCGTGAGAAGGCGAACGATCCTCGCTCAATCCGACGCGGGCGTGTCTTGCGACTCTCGACAACTTGCTTGTCAAATCCCAGCCGGTTGATCATGATCGTTCCCAACACGTAGACAGACATCGATAGAAGCTGAATAGCTAGTGGAATCGAGGAATAGTATCGGTCAATTACTACTAATAGGAATCCCTGAGGTCGTTCCACCAGCACAGCCTTCATGTTTCGAATCACAGCTGCCGCCCCCGTCTTATTGTCGAATTCTTG
>QOKR01001033.1:0-15553 GCA_016880985.1 Phytophthora idaei | reverse complement strand
GCCCGCACTCCGCGCGCGCGCGCCGCGCCCGCGCCCGCCGCCCCCCCCCCCGAAAAGCCCCCGTCGGACCGGGTCCTCGGGCGGGGGGCTGCCGAGGCCCCGCCCTCGGTCGCCGCCCGGCCCAAGGCCGGTGGGGGGGGGGGGGGGGGGGGGGGGGCTCCTTTTTCATCTGCTTCGCCGGTCCGAGATAGTGGCCACGACGAGCACATCGTTCCGCTGGCTCGCCCACAACGCAGCCGACATCACGACGATCGACTTGACGCACTCAAGATCCAGTATTACGACCGCTGGCTTCCGATACGTTCAAAATCTACACCCGACTGCGTCAGGATTCAATCGCCGGCGTCGCCGCGCGAATGGCCAGCAGCCCGGGAGAGTCGACTACGGCGCCGTAGCGGATGTGCTTCTACCACCCTATTCAATCGAGGGGCTCAGCTCGGTCCTGGGCTGTAGCATGGTAGATACACATCTGTAGGCGTAACACGTTCAGTTTCCCCCTACCTGTCTGTGCACTACTCAAGACGGAAATCGGAGTTTCAGGGAGCTGAAATAGGGGTTTCCGTGTTTGGGCTAAGGGGCGACCTGAAACCACCGCCGTCGAGGAGGCCGTCCCCTCATTTCGCGTCCAACATCCAGACACTCAGTCGCAAGCAACTTACCCACCCTCTACTTCCCTAAGAACCATTCACACGGGCTCCGCCCGGTTCCGGGTGGTAACATAGTAGATACACATCCGCAGGCGTAACACGTTCAGTTTTCCCTACCCGTCTGCGCACTATTCAAGATGGAAACTAATTTATTGTGAATTCCGACCAAAATTTGCCGATCGTGGCCAGGTTTCAATGCATGCCCAATCCAATTCTCAAGTCATTTGGCAATCATCAGGCAACAAGCCGCTTGCCTTCTACGTACAAATTCGGACTTAAATGATATATTATCTCTCACTTAGACAGGCCTTTAATGAGTTCAAGTAATTTCATATCAACCGGCCCCGGAAATATCGAATAGAACGCACAATACACCGCTCGAGTCATTTTTCCGATAAGCGAAGCAACATTTTCAACAGAAGAAGAAGAATGATACGCGAGTTGAAGGTACAACGATCTTGCCACGAGATCTTGCTGCATTTAATACCACCGAAACGAACGTCAATCGGTGCGCCTGACGAAAAGGATTCTGTGGGGGCAGCGAGTGGGTAGCGCACGCGCTCTGCACGCCAAGAATAATGTCTCAAAGGCTTTTTGCTGTATTCCTCGCACTGGTTTGCGCTATTATCATTCAATAGATGGCGCTCGCGGTTCAAGAGCGCTTATGCAGCTGTACATGAACTAATGTGACACCTTCAGCAGCTGCAAGGCAGGGTTCGATGGCGTAATAATAGCTCTGCCAATGACCAGCAATGTCCAGTTGTCATCCTTGACCACCGATCCCACGGCGCCATCCGACGCGAGCGGTCTCCGGAGGTGGACAACGTGCGGACGTAAGCTGCACCTGGGCCAAGCCGAGGCCAAGTCGAAGAAAGATCCCCGCCGTGACGCCGCACATTTCGCCGGCGCGGCGGCCGTTACTTGGCAAATAATGGAACACCAAGGCACTTTAAGCTGTGGAGAAGGGCCAGGGAGAGGAGCAGGAACCCAGGCCTTCGAAGAGAAGAAGGACGCACCCAAAGCGGTGCTCATTTACCAATTCGACGCCGAGAGCCCAACCTCCGACCAAAGCGAACCTTAGTCCGGCCCGCCGTCTTAGTCATGTATTCCGGCATGGACCGCCCGGAGTGGCAGCAGCCCGCCTACCCAGAGCGTGCTTCACCCCCGCCCCAATCCCAGACGGGATGGTTTCCATTGCAAGACACGGAACAGTCTCCCGTGGCACAGCATTCTCCAAGCGGATGGCTGCAGGACGCTACCAGTAGCGCCGAATACACGACCAGTCCTAGTCATGACAGTCGAGTCTACGTTTCTTCGCCAATGTATTCGTCAGTGCCGGCGCCAACGCCCCCGTACGTCTGGACGGGTGAACCACATTCACAGTCGCCACCGGTTCAGGCCGCCCAGTTCCTGTCGTCCCCGACCTACCCACGACCGCTCATGCTGTCCGACTCGGAGCTGTGTCAAGAGCCAAAGTCCCAAGTGCAGACGGTTCTTCGTCGCAGCAAGCAGATCGCCATCGGTCGCTGGAACAGCGAAGAGCATCAGTGGTTCCTCAAGGGCCTCGAGATGTTCCAGGGCCCCGCGTGGGGCGAGATCGCCCGCCTCATCGGCACCCGCACGTCGACTCAGGTGCGGACCCATGCCCAGAAGTTCTTTACCAAACTGGCCAGACTCAACCAGACCATGCCCTACTTCGAGGTGCAGATCCAAAAGGAGCGCGCTCGACTCGTGGCCCAAGGCGCCAGCGTCACTCCCACCGCGCAAAGTGCTTCACTTCCAGCTACGCTATCGCCTCGCAAGCGGCTGGCGTCAACCAGCAACAGCCCCAGGCAGTCGCTCAAGCGGTACAAGGAGGAGGTGGCGTCCCCGACGTACGCAGCCGCCGTCCAAGCCAGATACCCACAAGAAACCTATGACGCGAAGCCCAGAGTGTACACCGGTGGGTACTCGTCCGCTGCGTCCCCTTCGAGTGGACCTGTGCTGGCCAAGGAGTGGTCACAGCAGTGGACGTCAGATGACACCAGGCACTGGCCACTGGCCTCACCAACGTCCACAGCTGCGTCGTTGCAGCTGACACAACTGCAAATGGCCGACGTCGGACGGCAAACTAGCCCCACTGCCGCACTCGACGCTGAGTCGCTGCCATCCATGAACAAACTGCTGCACCGCAGCAGCAACACCGCCGCCTCAACAAGTTGAAGTAATCGTCGTCGACGTCCGTAGCGTTCCCAGTGAGTGGAGATGTATACTACCTATTACCTGCCTATCCTACCTCCGTACAACAAAATCAAGCAGTTCATGAATGCCTGTAAAGAAATGTAGCCATCTCACTTCAATGTCTTCTTTCATTGGTCGAAAATGGTTGTTGCGCCACGTCACACGTATTTCCTTGACGAGCTTGACGTGGATAATGCGGCGTCGCCCGCCGGCCAAGAAGCCGCATGTTCCTCGTCGCGATCCCGCACGCCACGCCGTCGTGATGGTGCTGGGCGATGTGGGCCGCAGCCCGCGCATGCAGTACCACGCGCTGTCGCTGGCTCGCATGTCCCCAAGCCTGCGCGTGACGCTATTGGGCTACGCGGGCGAGCGCTGCGTGCCTGACGTGGCGCGTCAGGGCAACATCGAGCTGCTGACCTTCACTCCGCACCTGCAGCGACTGCCACGCAAGCTCTTCCTGCTGCTGGCGCCCGTGAAGGTTTTGCTTCAACTGCTACAGCTGCTCTGGCTGCTGCTGGTCACGGCTGGTAGTGTAGACCTCGTGCTACTGCAGAACCCACCGACGTAAGTGGCGCTACTAACTGAAGAAGAGGACATCTGTAGTTATTAATAGGGTGATTGGGTCCTTGTGGACAATTGTGGACGCTTTGCAGGATACCGACGTTTGTGGTTGTCTGGCTCTGCTGCCGACTAAAGGGCGCCAAGTTCGTGATTGACTGGCATAATCTGGGCTACAGTTTGTTGGCGCTATCACTGGGTAGTGGACATCCATTGGTCAAGGTGAAGTGTGAAGATGAATTACGGTTGAAGTCTTGGGATATTGAAAGCTGATACTGGGTGCTGGTGGTGTTGGTGGATAGATCGCCAAGTGGATCGAGCGTGTTTTCGGTCGAAAGGCCGATGCGAACTTGTGTGTCACGCACGTGATGCAGACGTGGCTGAAAGAAACCTGGCAGATCGAAGCTACGGTGCTGCACGACAAGCCGCCGCTCTTCTTCAAGCCCACCCCGATCGACACGCAGCACGAATTGTTTTCTCGTGTTGGCGACCAATTGCAACACTGCAACGATGTACGTGCTTTATTGTATTATTGTTCGTGCTATAATATTGCTCGCTAATAGTTGTGTATGTTGTAGTTGGTGACATGGGGCGAAAACGCCGCCAATCTCGAAGAAACTCTCCTTACACGAAAGACTCGTGGGCTTAATGGGAAGAAGGGCAAGACCATCATCCAACCTCGTGAAAATCGACCAGCTATGATCATTAGCTCTACGAGCTGGACTGCAGATGAAGACTTTGGGGTTCTTTTGGCAGCGCTGGAGCTTCTGGATAAGCGCACGTCGTCGCTCAGCGTAGCAGAGTTTCCCAATCTGCTTGTGGTGGTGACGGGCAAGGGGCCTCAGAAGGAGATGTATCTCGAAAAGATTCGACAGCTCGCCTTCAAGCGCATCCGAATCGCCACAATGTACTTGTTGCCGCTTTTTGCATGTATCTCAACGGCTTTATCTGACGCATTTTTATCGTAATGTCTATTACAGGTGGCTCGAGGCAAGCGACTACCCGCTCGTCTTGGGCAGCGCCGACCTGGGTGTGTGCTTGCACACGTCCTCCTCCGGTCTGGATCTGCCTATGAAAGTTCTAGACATGTTTGGCTGCGGACTCCCAGTGTGTGCCATCGGATTTAATTGCCTTGACGAGCTCGTCAAACATGACAAGTACGTTTGCCAACGCTGTCCTGCTTTAGGACCATGAACTCATCGCTATGTCTGATCTTTTGTGTAGGAACGGCTTGGTGTTCGACTCATCGGAGCAGCTATCATCGCAGCTCTATGATCTTCTCAAGGGCTACCCGACGGACACTGCGCAGCTCAACCGTCTGCGGGCATCCCTGAAGACGGTGGAGGTGAGCTTTTCACCACTATTTCGTTTTCTTTACAACCACAAAGCTTAACCTCTCTTTTGCTTCCCTTACAGCATTGGCCGGAGAAATGGAACCGCGTGGCTGCACCAGTCTTCAAGAAGCAACTCCGCCTTCGCTAGACACTTAAGTGTCTTTCAAATGTAGACGAATCTCAGATCCAAAAGCGTAGCCATCTCAGCAATTTTGTGGGGTTTTACTTGATTGGCCAATCCCACAAAAGTACGTTTTACACCACGACAAATCTTCCATACAAAAACTCCTCCTAACCAAATATGGCGACACCCGGAGGCTTCTCGCTCGGCATCTCCCCGGAGGAGAAGCTCGCTCTTCCTCTCGGTTAGCGCTGTTCGCTCGTCCCTGTATATGCAACCTCTCTAACCTTCTCCTCTCCACAGACACGCTGATCCAGAAGGCTAAGCAGCAGAGGCCCAAAAACAAGACTAACGACTTCAGTGGCAAGAAGAAGACCAACAACAGCGCTAAGCAACAGACGAAAAAGACGCTGCAGAAAAAGCCCAAGAAGCAGAGCCACAAGCAGCAGAACGTCAAGAAGACGGTGATCGTGCCCGTGTCCAAGGCCGCCGTACGTTGAGCTTCGACAGAGAAGAAGGCAGGGAGAATGGTAGGGACTGACACTACTGTGGACTGTTGGACAGCGCGCGAAGGCCAACGCGGCCGTGGCGTCGGCCAAGCGCCAGTCGGTGATGAACAAGCGCCGACCCGGACTCGTGCTGACCACCAAGAAGGGCAAGAAGGTCGTCCCAACGGTGCAACTGCGTCCTCACAAGACGTCGGCAGCGCGCAAGCAGAAGAAGAAGAACAAGCAGACGACCCAGGGAGGACTCGACGTGTCCAACATTATCAACCACTTCCGCACGCACCCAAAGAAGTTTGACGTGCCCAAGGGCAGCAACCTCCGCATCACCATCAAGTGCGTCGATTGTTGGATTTAAGATCGTCCTGTGGAGGTGGAAACTTACTTTTTTTTCTCGCTGTGTCGCAGCCTCAACAACGTCAAGCCCGTAGTTGGCGGACAAAAGTAGCGCGATGTACAGCTAGGTATTATACCTTGCGTCGTCTTGACAGTAGTTTGCACATGCACTTTTGATTTCTTTTATTTCATCCTCGCGCCTCCGTTTGTTCAACCACTAGCTTTCGTTAACGTGTGAGTATTTGCCGCCAGAACATTACTGCCTTCCAACCCCCCCCCCCATTTTTTACTGTACCTAGATTTGTCAATTGTCGCCACCTCATTCAGTTCGGGGACTTCGGCACAAACTGAATGATGAGCGATGTTCACCTTCACGTCTGGCGTCGCTTTGATCATGAAGGTCACACATCGTTCGGCTCTCTTCAATATTGCCTAGCCGGCTCAGTCAACACGGTAAGCACCTTGCAATAGATCTCGTAGTTCCATTTCTCACAGTACGCATTTAATCCATCGAATTTGGGCCGATCCTGGTAGTGGATTGTTGATGTTGTTGACAGGATTGTGGGGCACTACTTTTGATTGCGGGGCACTTAGTTCAGATAATTTCTCACATGAAAGCTCACTTTTTGTTTCCCTCTATCTGAAGTACTACAGTACGTAGTAAGAGGCTCTAGAGCTCAAGCCAAGCAACGATCACCACAATGGCCACCACCAAGATGACGTATCGCTTCCTGGGTAACTCGGGTCTCCTTGTCTCCAAGCTCTCTCTTGGTGCTTGGATGTTTTTCGATAAGACGGACTCGAGATACACGGCCGACAACTGGTACAAGATGATCACTACCGCCCTCAAGCACGGAATTAACTTCTTCGACAACGCCGAAAACTACACCGCCGGGTATTCCGAGGAGCTCACTGGCCTCGCCATCCAGCGGAGAATTCATGACGGCTTGTGGAGCCGCGAGGACCTCGTAGTCACCACCAAAATTTTCGCTGGGATCAAGGGCTTCATGGGAGCTGGTCCGAATGATCAGGGAGTGAGTCGAATGCACATTGTTGAAGGTATGAAGGCGTCACTACGTCGCCTTCAGCTCGACAACGTCGACGTGGTCTTCTGTCATCGCTCGGAGCCGTACACGCCCATCGAGGAGACTGTGCGTGCGATGAACTACGTGATCCAGCAGGGTTGGGCTTATTACTGGGGCACGAGTGAGTGCTTCAAGCCTCTGGCTTGCTTCAGATATCCAAGAGGCCTGCAAGATCGCTGACCGTCTTGGTCTGATCCGTCCCATTGTCGAGCAGTCTCGGTACAGCATGTTTGGCGCAACAAAGTGGAGTTCGAGTTCGTTGACCTGTTTAAAAGTACAAACTGGGACTCACGACGTTTTCGCCGCTGTCCTTCGGTGTGCTGTCTGGCAAGTACAGTGCTGGCAGACCCTCGGACTCGCGCTTTGCGATGCCAATGTTTAAGGATATGCAGCTGGTTCCTAGCTTCGAGGAGCGTGTCGCGATGGCCGACATGATTAAGCTGATCGCAGCCGAGCTGGGATACTCGATACCGCAGCTAGCTCTCGCCTGGTGTGCTTCAAACGAGAACGCGTCGACTGTGATGATTCGCGCTAGTCGTCCGGAGCAGCTGGAGGAGAACCTCAAGGCGCTGGACTTCGTGGACAAGGTGACGCCCGAAGTAAAGGCGAAGATTGACGCTATCATCAACTTTGTTCCTACCACCCCGGAGCTGAATTCATTGGTGACTCTGCGCGGCAGACACCTCACCGAATGAGTATTGCTCATGGTATTTGATCGTACGGAAAACCCATATTTGAGAACGCCTTTGTAATCTCTGATTCGTAGTGCTTTTCCGCTCTATCCAACAGCAAATGCACTCCTCCGTACGGAATCCAGACGCAGCCAAACGGCACACATACAGAGGCACTCAACTAACTAAACAGACTTTTTCGTCTGTAGGGTTTGCTCCGTGCCAAAGAGCCACCGCAGAGCCGATCGCAGTGACTGCAATGGCAAAAAGTCGCATTCTGTTGACCCACTTCCTACAGTCTGAAGGCGTTAGTACCCAAAGAGTTGCGTCAGAAAAGAATAACCAACCTACAAAACTCACTCTTGTAGTGGAGAACTTCCTTCGGATCTTCCGGCATTTCCACCAACACATGGATATCTCGGTCACCTGGCCTGAAGTTCTTGCCAAAGTAGGCATCATCGTTGAGCTTCACGGTTTCATATAGTAGCAATTCTTCTTGCATGAGATTTTTGACTCGATCTGGAACTTCTCTCTTCTTGAGCGCCTTGATATCATCATCAGTCGAGTTCAGCCATGTGCCTCCGTCCCGCGCGAGATAAAGCTTCAGCAGATCAGAATCAAATCGAATCATAATGGGCTTCTTCTACTTTATCTTTTCCTTGAGCTGATCGACTGTTTTAGCTATGCCAATGTCCACAGGAAAGACACTTCCCGCTCCAGGTATAGCGCAGAAGATGGTGACCATGTTGCTTCTCACGGAGAGTTCGACAATGTGAGAAAAAAAAGAGAAAAATGCGCGGGCACAATTCGTTTGCCAATTCATTTGCAATTCATCTCGACTTTGTTTAAATACATGTGCGATTGTCCTACATAGACCCGAAACTACTCGCGAATTACAACGGGCTATCGAGCTATTATAGCCCCCATAGATAATGCGATAAAATGTGAACTTGTTTGCAGCCATAATTATCTCCATGGCCTGTGTATCCTCCCAGAGGGCTGCTCTGGTCACCTTGTGTGCTTACAGTTCTTGCTTGGGTGAAATAGCTGGGACCACACGACCCAACCAGACTTGGATGTCTTTAATTTCCTGCGGAGACGACGTGTGGTCCATGTTCGGGTACGCGTGGAACGTGATGTCCTTGACTCCAGCGTCAGCCAGTCGTTGCTTCGACTTCAGCGCCCACTCGTAGCGAGCTCGCGAATCAGCATCGCCGTGGCAAATTAGCAGAGGCACCTCAGCCGTCTCGGGGGCAAACTGGAACTCCTGTTAGTCAAAGTCACCAATCAGTTACCAATTAAAATATCCAGAGCATTCAGCCCTGTACACGAATACGAACCTTTTCACGCGGGATGAACGAAGACAGCACCATAATGCCGCCGATCGGCTGCTTGGTCTGGAAACCCGTGAAGTACGACACGGCACCGCCCTGACTGAAGCCTCCCACAACAATACGCGAGCGCGGGATGCCCGCCTCGACCTGGTCGATCGAAGAAATTCAAACCATGTCAACTTCAGCCAACTAGAATACCAGAATAACGCTGTAATTTACCTCCTGGGCGATCATGGACTCCAATGCATCGCGTGTCTGCTCGATTCCAGCAGCATATCCAGCTCCTCCCACGAAGGCCTCAATGTCATACTACGCATATCAGTATAATGGAATTCCATTCACCGAAACAACAATTTCGTTTTACCCAGGCAGGGATTTCGCGGCCGTTGGCGATGGTCACCGGACGAGGAGTGGCTGGCAAAGAAAACGGACCTCCAATGTTACCCCACTAGCTAGCCCCTGTCAAAGCAGCATCGGCCACCTACCAGTGGGGAGCACGAACTTGACGTGCGGCATGTCCTTGGCCACGCTGCGGAAAATGTCAGCCCAGCCGTGCGCCGTGTCTCCGAGTCCGTGGAGGAAAAAGACCACGGCACTGGGGCTCTCACTGTTGTAGACGACGGTGTTCTGCTTGTCGACGACCATTGTGGAGTTGCAGCTGGACACGAGCGCGAGGAGAAGCAAATGGAGAAATGCGCAGAGGAGGCTCATGGCAAATTGTCGGAATGACACAAAACGTCGACAAAAGGCCATGAGTTGATGCAATCTTTCGAGACAAGTCAAGCGTTATCAAAGAGTGGAATCTCGCGATTTGCGGATACATCGACAGCAATTCGGTTCAGTCTTCACAGACCCTTCGACAGACGTTTTAGCTTGTCGAACTCTCTACTTTTGCGTCTCGGGGATCACGCGTTGGAGCCACTTGGTCACGTCGTCCAGCTCCTCCATGCAGGCGCCGTGCTCCATGTCCGGGTACGAGTGGAACTCGATGTCCTTCACACCAGCCGTCTCCAGCTTCTCCTTGGACATCTTGCCGTAATCGAAACGCACCACCGGGTCTTGTTCGCCGTGGCACATGAGCAGCGGCACATCCGTCGTATCCGGGGCGAATTGGAACGACTACTCAAACCAAAGCACACATCTTCGTCAGTAACCAATTCCAACGCAAAAACCTCTACTCACAACTTACAGCATAGCGGGGCAAGTACCCTGACATTGAGATAATTCCTCCCAGCACCGTCTTGGTCTGATAACCCGAGAAGAGCGACAAGGCCGCGCCCTGACTGAACCCTCCCAGCACAATGCGAGACAAGGGAATCCCCGCCGCCACCTCCTTCTCAATGATCGTCATGATGCGGTCGCGAGAGGCGTCGATCCCGTCAGCGTTGTCTCCGTTCACACGGGACAGCGACTTGATGTCATACCACGCAGGCATGCGCATTCCCATGTTGAGAGTTACCGGCATGGACGAAGCTGCGAGTGAGGTGGGATATCCCGGTTAGCACCAATATCCGACAATTCATCACCGTCTTCAGCGTGAGCATTACCCGTAGGCAGCACAAACTTGACGTGCGGTAAACCCTTGGCCAGCATCGTCATGGCGTCGCTCCAGCCGTGGCCCGTGTCACCCAGGCCGTGCAGGAATACCACCTGTCCAGTGAATGTGTCGCAATTTGAGTAAGGAGCTGAGTTGAGTTTAAGATGGGACGGAAGGCAAACTGACCGCGGCTGTGGGCTTCTCCGGGGACAGCACGATGTTGTTGTCGGCGTCCGTGGTCATGCGGCTCATGGCTCTGAAGGTGGTGCGTGGGAAAGGTCTGCGAGGCGCGGTAATGCGCGTGAGCATTGAGAATCTGTGCCAGCAATGGTTTCACTTGAATTGAGTATCGGGGAAATAAGTGATACAAAAAATATGTAAGGTACAAACTAAAATACGTAACCTACTTTTAGAAACGGTAACCCTGATCAGCACTCTCATTTAGAACCAAATCAGGTTGAAGTGCTTGCTGCACTAGCACATGGATTGATTGCCGAATCTCGTACAGAACTACTCTGAAGGCACCTTACAAGTGACGCTTACGAATTTCACGCAGGCGATCAGGCACAGGGTGCCCCGGCACAAAGTTGACGACAGCATCGATCTTGGCCTTCACCTCGGGCGTGATCTTGTCCACGAACTCAATCGCTTTGAGGTTTTCTTCCAGCTGCTCTGGACGGCTCGCACCAACGAGAACAGTTGATACGTGCTCGTTGGATACACACCAGGCAGTCGCGAGCTGCGGTAGCGAGCACCCCAACACCTTGGCAATCGGCTTGAGATTCTCAGCAATCTCCACGCGCTCGTCGTAGGTAGGCACCATCGCACGGTTGGCGAACGCTGGCTTCGTGAAGCGAGAACCGCCCGGTTTGCCGCTGCTGTACTTGCCAGTCAACGTCCCGAATGCCAGCGGAGAGAAGGTCGTGAGACCCAGCTTGTACTTCGTGTACAGATCCACGTACTCGTACTCCACTTTATCGCGGGTGAAAACATTGTACTGTGATTGCTCCACAATAGGACGGATCAGGCAGAGACGGTCTGCAATCTCACATGCCTCACGAATGTCCGAGGCGACCCACTCACTGGTACCCCAGTAGAACGCCCAGCCTTGGTTAATCACGTGGCTCATGGCCCGCACAGTCTCTTCGATAGGAGTGTAAGGCTCGGGGCGATGGCAGAAAATGACGTCCACGTATTCCAGCTGCATACGACGCAGCGAGGCACGCGCGCCTTCGATGATATGCTTGCGACTCAAGCCTTGCTCGTTCGGACCAGACTCCGTGTAACCCTTATAGCTCAAGAAGAGCTTGGTGGTGACCACGAGGTCTTCACGGGCCCAGACACCTTCCTCGATGACCTTCTTGATGGCACCACCCATGCTGTCTTCGGCCTGACCGTTGCCGTACATCTCAGCGTTGTCGAAGAAATTGACTCCACGCTTGAACGCAGTCTTCATCATCTCGTACCAGGCGTCCACCGTATGGTACTCCTCTCGGGACATCCAGCTTCCGACAGCCAGCTTGGACACCTGTAGGCCGGAGTTACCGAGGAAGCGGTACGTCATCTTGGTCAGGGTAGCGGGGGCCATGGTGATAGCGTAGTAGTTGTGGCAGAGCTTGGCGAATGTTTTGCTTGATCCAAAGCAAATTGAAGAGTGAGCTCAGGCCAAGCACACTACGATCTTAGGGCATCTGCCTTTTGTACTTCGTAGTTGCGATCTAAAAACCGAGACTGAAATGGTTGGTGTAATCCAGCGAACTGCACAATCAATCGCTTGGAGTGGCCCAATCACCAAGCAATGATGATGGAAACCCTTATGTGATCTAGTTCAACCACACCGAACATGTACTGCATAAACCGCTTCGAAGCCACCTTGTATTAATAAGTGGCCTCACAATACAATCGTGTGCTCCCAGCTCGCTCGCTAGAAATAGGAGCGCGAACGATTCTTTATCATTATTGTCTGAAATAATACTTATCAACAGAATCAAGGTGGCTATTTGAGGGACAGAACGCCAGTGCATGATATGATACATTGTATTCCCCTTGGCCTCAAACTGAGGGAGGCGGTACAGCTCCAGGAATTGATTATGAAGAGACGATGATGATTGTAGTCTTTACCATCCCAATTTCTCAAAAGACGGTGCATTGCCAAATGCAGTCCAGGTTTGACCTCACATCATTTCACATTTTGCTTCGTACGTGACAAATACACTACCCACTATGGCTGCTCCTACCAAGATGACGTATCGCTTCCTGGGTGACTCCGGCCTCCTCGTGTCAAAACTTGCACTTGGCTCGTGGATGTACCTTGATCAAACCCACACTGTCGACGCCTGGTTCGAAATGATGAAGACCGCCTTCGCGCAAGGTGTCAACTTCTTCGACTCGGCTGAAAACTACGCACTCGGTCAAGCTGACGTCCTCATGGGCAGTGCTATCAACAAGGGGGTCAGTGAGGGCTCGTGGAGCCGCGAGGACTTGGTGGTCACCGCCAAGATCTTTAGCGGGACCAAGGGCTTCCGTAATGGAACCCCCAACAGCCAGGGACTCAACCGGAAGCACCTGATCGAGGGGATGAAGGCATCGCTGGGCAAAATGGGGCTGGACTACGTCGACGTGATCTTCTGCCACCATCCGGAGGCCTTTACTCCCATAGAGGAGACTGTACGCGCGATGAACTACATCATCGAGAAGGGATGGGCGTTCTACTGGGGAACAAGCAACTGGTCTGTCAGTGAGATCATTGAGGCGTGTGAGATCGCCGACCGCTTGGGTTTGATTCGCCCTATTGTGGAGCAATCTCAGTACAGCATCTTCGAGCGGAACCGCATCGAGTTCGAGCTCCTGGACCTTTTCAAGAAGTACAAGTACGGCATCACGGCCTGGTCTCCTCTTGCATTCGGCACTTTAACTGGCAAATACGTCTCTGGTTGTCCTCAAGGATCTCGTATGTACACGGAAGAGATGCGCAATGCATTGTGGGGAACGGACTTTGAGGAGAGAGTCAAGAAGGCTAATAAGCTGAAGCCGATTGCGGCGGAACTGGGCTGCTCGCTAGCTCAGTTGGCTCTCGCGTGGTGTGTCGCCAATGAAAATGTGTCAACTGTAATTGTCGGGGCCAGTCGCCAGTCGCAGCTGGAGGAAAACCTCAAAGCGCTCGAGTTTGTGGACAAGATCACGCCTGACGTGAAGGCCAAGATCGACGCAGTGTACACCGTCGTCCCGACCGTGCCTGAGATGGATCCTCTTGCTTTTCTGCGTAAACGCCACCTGTGAGTGTGGATAGCATCTTCACATGCTGGTGACAGTTGGAAACTTTGAAGATAAATCTACGCAAACGTGTTTGAAGATGCGAAAAACTTATTGAAGATTGAATAAACAACCCTAGCTCTTCACTATACCCACAACAAACCGAACGATCATCCTGGGCCCAATATCAATCCCTAGTAAGTAGTAGACTAACCTAACAACCCCGTCATCGATGGGGCAGATTACGATTCGTGGATAGTAATAGAACTATCTGGATACAAGAGAGATGGAATTTTTAACAAAAGAGTTCGCGACCAGTGTAAAGGTGATTTGGTAGGCGTGACAAAAAGGGGCCCCACATCATACTTGATCCGTATAAAAGCTATTTCAGTCTTTTTGACACGATAGATAAGATGGTTGCACCCCTCGGCGAACTACTGCATGCAAATGTCATCGAGCTAGACAGCGGAGAAGTTGCCTGTACCGATGATTTAAGCTAAGAAATAGCGAGTTCTCGTTCACAAGTGCCCACGCAATTGAGAATTGCGCAAGTGAGCAGCCCAGCTCCTTCGCAATCGGCTTCAACTTTTCCGCCATCTCCACGTGCTCAGCAAACCCGTCGGCCAAGGGGCTTCCCTCCTGAAACAGAGGAGTGGTGAACCGTGAGCCATCAGGTTTCCCATCACTGTATTTTCCCGTCAGTGTTCCGAACGCCAAGGGTGACCACGTCGTGAGTCCGAGTTTGTATTTCTTGTACAGATCCATGAACTCGAACTCGACCTTGCTTCGCACAAAGATGTTGTACTGGGACTGCTCGACGATAGGGCGGATAAGCCCAAGACGATCAGCGATCTCGCAGGCCTCGTGGATCTGCGACGGCAGCCACTCGCTGGTTCCCCAGTAGAAGGCTCAGCCTTGCTCGATCACAAAGTTCATTGCTCGCACAGTCTCTTCAATAGGAGTGAACGCGTCGAAACGGTGGCAGAAGACCACATCGACGTAGTCAAGCTACAAGCGACGCAGTGACACCTTCAACCCTTCCACGACGTGTTTGCGGCCAACTCCCTCGTCGTTTGGCCCTCCTTGCTTGGGTCCTTTGGTTCCAGGAAAGAGTTTGGTCGAGACCACCAAATCCTCACGCGCCCAAACGCCTGTTTCGACGCCCTTATGGATGGCTCCACCGAGCAACTCCTCAGCTTGGCCGTATCCATACCTCTCCGCCGTGTCGTAGAAGTTGACTCCATGCCCATAAGCGGTCTTCATCATGTCGAACCAATCTGCCACAGTGTACTTCTCGTTGTAATCCATCCAGGAGCCGAGTGATAGTTTGGAGACTGACAAGCCAGAATTGCCGAGGAAGCGATAGGTCATCTTGCTTGATGGGGGACTACCAGAGTTGGGTGCCATGGCAGTTGTCGGGTTTTGGAGAAATTGCGCAGGACGAAGCAAATTGAAGAATGGAAAGCGTGCTGGCCAACGGATCGGGGAGTCTAGCGCAATATTTGCAACTAGCTGGCTGTCTAACAAAAAATTCATGTTGAAGTGTTTCTCACGCTTGAGTTGTTTATGGATACCACTTCAGTGTATTATGCCCTTCATGATTGCTTTACCTTGACTGTACATTCATTCACCGTTGATTACGATGAAAAAGAGCATACATAAGCTCCCGATGCTCTTTACATTGATCAAGTCACTTGTTTGCAAGAGTGCACTTTTTGTCAACGTATCTTCAACCTGATCAACGAGCCGGAAATAACGCCATCGCTACCCGAAATATTATTTCTCCACTGGAATTTGTACCCTCTCCGCCCGAGCGCCACTGGAATTGGTACCCCCTCCACCCGTGATATCATTACATTCATCCAGAATATCGCCGTCTCCACTGGAAATCTCCGCACTATCTCCATCACCACGGGAACGGCTAGAGTAGTCACCAGGGGCACGGCTAGAGTAGT
>QOKR01001032.1:0-15577 GCA_016880985.1 Phytophthora idaei | reverse complement strand
TGAAACGAAGCTGCTAGAGGAGGAGGCCATGACGCCTCGCACGGATCAGACGGCGGCGGCGACCACCGTTTCCAACTTCTGAAACAAGTTCATTTAGACCATATTCGTCGGGGCCCAAATTCGCCAACGCGAAGAGCAGTATTACGCACCAGCGATCCATCACTGTGCTCATGATCTCCAGCTGCATGACGCCGCTGGGCTTTCCTAGTCATCTTGCAGACGCGTGGCGGCAGCGCGCTGACTTTACGTGTGTGTGTGGAGTTTGTGTGGATCTGAGCACCGAATTTGGCAGCTTCAATTCCACGAAATTTGGGTGCCACCCTGACTGAGTTGGATGATAACTTAGTATTTCTACAATCTGGATGCAACGAGAGCCACAGCGAAATTCTATGTTTCGTTTCTGAAAATAATCTCCAATTAGATCCCTCGTCGACCTAAAACCGGTCTAAGGGCCGGTAGCTAATTCCATGTTAATTTGCGTTACGAGCATAACTAAGAGAATAATTCTAACACATAAAGCTGCTGCTCAAAATAAGGAGTCGTGAACGTCGAAGCTAATGGGAGCCCAAATTACACTGTGTCATTTCCGTGAAGAGTTGTGAACGCTAAGCGCTTCAATTCTACCATTATAATGATGAATTCCGTTATTCTTCTTCCTGCGACATCTAACGTTTCCAGGACGCTGACGAGCATGCGGAGTACGTCAAGCAACCGGTCAAGGACTTTGATGCTAGCACTGAAGCCAAGTAGATCACCGCCTATAGATGCCCGAATAGCTATGTGTCTTCCAAGTGCCGGCAGATTATGAAGCGCAAAGATTACGAAGTACAGTAGCTGTAGAGATGGTTGGTCAGGCCCCACGTCGGTGCAGAGAGGCTTAAGGTGTCTGAGCCGTGACCTTGTGTCTTCATAAACTCGTCCGAAAAAAACTACTTCGTAATCCTTGCGCTTCATCAGCAGCCGCCGTGATCTTGTGTCTTCATAAACTCGTCCAAGTAAACCTTGGCCACCATCAACAGGTACTTTTTAGACTTCGATCTTAGGATTGTACACTATAAACCTTCAGAGACCTTAAGCCCGTGTGAGCCTGACCAACCTTTTTTATTTTAGCTGCTCTCATTCGGATCGGAGAAATTCTCAATTTAATCGAGAAATGGTGTACTCTGCCACCGCTGAGAAATACAAACGCATCTTTGCAATTGTAGCAAACACTATAGCTAAACATGGCGCTTAGTTTTGCAGAAAGGTTGGAGCCAAATCACTAGTGGTACTTTGATACCTCCGCTAAGAAAAAAAGCGCACATTTCAAAAAAGAACTTTTCTGTCGTACAAGAAGACGGATCAACGCGTGCAAGATATATTCAAGATGCGGAGCTCTCTGTTATTGGGGTATTAAATGTGCAAAGGCTCGCTGTACGATGGTGGTGGAAGTACTACATGTATCAATAACGAAATTAGCGGTGACTGTCAACATGAACAGCATATAGCTGCAGGCGTACTTGCTCCGCCAATTCAGCTCAGACACTTAGTAACGGGAGCAAGCGCTTGAAAACTAACGGGTTTTCTTTCCAAATTCAAGTCCTGTACGTATTAGAAGTCCGGCAATGGATCCCGTCTAGCTTCCGAAATATAGAGGTCCTGCGCCAATTAAAAGTCCGCTCTATTTAACGGAGTTCGCCAACATATATAGACGTCGTCGTTCGGATAGTTCCCTCGCATTGGTTTACCTGGCGTCATGATGTGCATGGTCGGCATTTTGTAGGAGGCAGAGAGAGAAAAGGATGACAATAAGGACAACGAGGACACTGATGTTGAGCTGTCCTCAATGCACTTGACGACGTGGAGCAAATTGATGGTTAGCCTGAAGTAGGGTGGGCAGCCATATTTGACAATTGGCGCGGGCAGAGAGGTCTAGAACATGTAGGGTAGAAAACTTCAAACCATTCACGAATGCCTAAAATACTGTACAAGTCCTTATGCACCTCTGCAAAATCGTAAATACTTTTTGGGGGTTCATATAAATCCGGTTACTATTAGGTTAAATCCGTTAGACGGCATAGCTCCGTACGAGGGGGCATCGTTCTGAAACTCTCTGTCGGTCAATTTTGTGTACTCCTGTCGAATGGGTAGAGCCTAGTGGAGCTAGCTACACCGTTCACGCTATCTAGTGAATTTGCCATACTTCGTGGAGTGATACCACAGTTTCAATAGTCTTCGGTGATTGGCTGCGAGGAATGTGCAAGCCATGCCCTTACCAATGAGGACCAGAAATACCAACCCTCTATCTCTTCTGGTGGTTGATGAAGCGCAGAGCCAGCAGTCCCCACACTCGGAAGAGAGCAATGCAGCCTAGCACGATTCCGAAGTTCTGGGCGATTTCGTCGTACTTAAATCCATAATACGACTCCGTGTACTCCTTCAGTGTCGTGTGGTTGATCGTTGCCGGGGCATTGGCCATCGGTTGGCAACCCAGATCCGAGCCAACGTTGATGTACGATTGAGTCGTTTCATCCCAAGTTGGCAGCGTGTCACACTTGGTGAAAACCAGAGCCACCAAGATGCACATTGGGAATTTCTGCGGCGAAATCGTGTACAGCCACTGGTAGCCTTGCGGGATGGAGGAAGCCGGCGGGTTGTAGCCCATAAACATCATCAATGTAGAGTTGAAGAGCATTCCGATGATCGCCGCCACTTCCTCAGTCGGCATCGCGTAGGTGAAGAACTGGCCGAGAGATACTTGCATGAAGACGGTGAGAGAGATGGCCACCCAGAAGAGAATGCCAGTCAGGAATTCCGTGAAGCCAGCAAGAGGGTACAGAACGACTGTGAACATGAGGCCACTCGCAAAGCACCACGGTATCTCCACCAGTGTCGCTCCAAACCAGTACCAGAACGCGTTGTACGTCTGCGACGCGCGTTCGCGGTAGAACGAGGGTCGCTCCGAACTCGTAAGCGGGATCACGCTGTTGAACGCCATCATGGACAGGAAGAGCGCAGCCATGAACACCATACCGACACCCGAGCTCAAACCAGCGTACGAGGCGTATTCCGGGTTGATGAAGACGATACCGAAGATCAGAGCCAAGAACAGCGACATGATCAGACGGGTAAGAGTGTAGCTCGGAGTACGCCAGTACATCTGGAAGAAACGGGTGACCACGAACTTCATCTGCGTGGCTGAGCTAGCAGCGCGTTTCTGATCAAAGACGATCTCCGGTAGGTCGGGCGACGGAACCGTGATGCCTTCCTTGGCCATACTTGTTTTCAGATGTTCGTAGTAGGAACTCTTACTGAAGTAGTCCACGAAGTCCAATTCGTCAGCTGCCGAGTTGTTCACACCAGCACCGATACACTCGAGCATCCACGTGGCCGGGTTGTAGTCCTTCGGGAGCGGAGCCACACCAGGGACTCCCTCAAAGTAGTCGATCAGATTGCGGCACTTCTTGCCCAGGTTACCATAGAACACCGTCTCACCACCACGCTTGAGCAGCAACAGACTGTCGAACAGGTAGAACACCTCGGATGACGGCTGATGGATCGTACAGATAATGGTACGGCCAGAGTCGGCCACCTTGCGAACACCGTCCATGATCAACTTAGCAGAGCGAGCGTCCAGGCCACTCGTCGGTTCGTCCAGGAAAATCACACTCGGCTGAGCAGCAAGCTCCACGCCGATCGTCAGACGCTTCATCTGCTCCACGGAGCTGCCACGGATGATCTGGTCGGCGATATCTTCCAGGCCGAGCAGCTCAATGGCCTCGTTCACCGAGTCGTACTTCTTGGCGTCAGGGATCGAGGCGTCCTGACGCAGGAACGAACTGAACGTCAGAGCCTCGCGAATGGTAGCAGCCTCCGAGTGCACGTCCATCTGCTCGCAGTAACCCGTGCACCGACGGATAGCGAGGTCGTTCGCTTCGTAGCCGTTCAACAAGATCTTGCCGGTGATCCTACCGCCAGTCTTACGGCCGGCAATCACGTCCATCAACGTCGTCTTGCCTGCACCCGATGAGCCCATGAGAGCAGTGATCGATCCGGGCACAGCAAAACCGTTGATGCCCTTGAGCAGCTCGAGCTGCTCTCCCTTGGGGTTCTTAGGGTCAGGAACCCAGTAGTGCAGGTCTTGGAAAGCCACCGTCACCGGCACGAAGTTCTTCTCTTGCGTGTTCACCTGAACCTCCACCGCGTCACTTAGAGTTGAGCTTCCCTTTGGCGTTTGCAGCAGCGCGTACGAACTTTCATCCACCGACTTGTCCGACACGTCCACGTTGGTCGGGGCTTCGTAGCGAAGATGCTCGAGTGCCAGGACGGACAGGATCATGAACACAACGTAGATGGCCGCCAGGTAGATGACGCCGTACCATACCCACTCCTTGCCCGTGTCAAGACCGAACAGGTTCAGATAGTACTCGCCCATAGTGAAACCGTAGTCCGTGCAGTAGTCAATCGCGCCGTACACGCAAACGTCGTAGGCACTCGACCGGTACTGGTTGATTGACAACGCCTTGATGCTCCAGCTCATGGGACTGATCCAGTGCGCCCAGATCAAATAGTCCGGGATCTCGTCCGTCGTCACGATAAACCCGGCAAAGATGATGAAGATCAGGATGGACATCATGCACAGCGGAGTGGCGATGTTCTCGTGCGAGCACACCGACGACAGGAAGAAGAACCACATGCCCATGGCCATGTTTGACAGCATCAGAATCACCTCGAAGAGAATGAACAAGCCGACGTTAGCTGCGAAGCCACACATCCAGTACACGAGCGAGCCGAAGATGACGGTCTCCGCTAGTGACAGCGGGATACCGGCGATGGAATTGGCGAGTACGTACGACGATGTACGGTAGAAATTGGCGCCGCGTTGCTTGTAAAAGATGTCGCGGTTGGCCATGAAAACAGGCAGCTGAGACGACTGGCCCATGGACAGGAACATGACACTGGAGAAGACGACGCCCGTCACGACGGACACCTGCGTCGGGTCGAAGTCGTAGTAGATGGTGGAGAACAACAGTCCCATGACCAGGATCATCAACAGTCGACCAAAGATGAAGGCCTTATTGCGGTACGAGATCATGATCTCACGTCGGAACAATGCTGCGGTGCTCTCCATGAACGACTGCTGGAACATGGGCATCAGGTCCATGTTCTCCTTCACAGTTCTCAGGAGCTCTGGGTCGTGGGGAGCGATCAATGCTGCCAGGGTTTCCTGGTACAATTCCGACTGACGGAAGCTGTCGCCGAACTCTTCAGGTAGACGCGGGGCCTTCGAGCCCTGCTCAACTTCGTACCGGTATTGTTGACGAGTACCGAGGTCGAGAAGATAGTCGGCGATGTCGCGTTCGGGAGGACACTTGAAGCCCAGGTCTTCGAAGTAGCCTTCCACCTTGTTAACTGGTCCGTGGTACATCAATTCACCTTCGTTGAGGATCATAACGTTGTCAAACAGAGCAAAAATCTCCGGAGACGGTTGCAGTAGTGCGATCACCACCGTCTTGTTGAGTTTGTGGGCGATACTGCGCTGCGTCTTAATGATATCGAACGTCGCCGCACTGTCGAGCCCCGTACTGATCTCGTCCATGAGCGACACAAACTTCATACCGAACTCCATCTCGCCAGTCGTCACACGCTTACGCTCGCCACCGGACACACCGCGGATCATAGCGTCACCGACGATCGTGTCCTGGCAGTTCTTCAGTCCGAGCTGCTGGATAATCACATCCGGATAGTGCTGGAAGATGGATTTCGTGGCTTGCAGTGCCTCCTGGTTCTCCTTTTGAGAAGGTAGCGACGCGATGAACTCCTTGCGCTTAGTGATGTCACCACCGCAGACCTGGTACGCGAAGTCCAGCGTCTCCTTCACCGTAAGCGGTGCAAAGTGCTTGTCACGCTGGTCCGTGTACGACACGAACTGCGGTAACCGGTCGCGGATCTGGTCACGTGGGACGTTGTTGAACGTGATGTCACCCTCTACCAGAATGTTCTTAGCTTCAGGGAACCGAGCGCTCAGCATTTTCAGCAACGCAGACTTGCCGGATCCCGGTTGACCGAGCAGCAGCGTGATGGTACCCGGCTTGAAGACGCCGCTGACGTTCTTGAGGATCTGCTTGCGCACCGAGCGCTTCTTGGGCCCGGCGAAGGCCTTTTTCACCGTGTTGGGCAGCGTCGGCAGCTCCTGCTTGGAACCGTCGTCCTCCACGACGACGATGTCGGCTGCGACGGACAAATTGGTGAATCGAACGTCCATACGGGGCATCGAACGACCCGTGGCTGACTCGATGTTGGACAGCATGAGATCGTGCAGTGCCTCGGGTCCTTTGACCATCAGGCCCGCTCCCGAGTCGGACTTGATGTTTTTCTCCTCAGCTCCCATTGCGGTTGAGGTATTGAGAGGCAAATTGAGGAATGACAGAGAATCGCTGCTCCGGGTTTGAGTCGGTAGGTCTCGACGTTGTGGAGTCGTGAGACGGCGGTAATGATTATCGGTGCTATGAATCCTTTGTGCTTGGCACAATCGAAAATGGGGGCTGCTGATTGGTCCAAAGATGATTGTGCGCGTTTCGAAGCGCTGCACGATTACTTTCTTGGCTATAGAAAGCAGATGTGCGAAGCAATCTCAGTCCACCATGAATAAATCGCAATCTCGTCGATCGTCTCTGATTGAATATCCATCCCCCCCAAACGGATTGTGTCATGTCGTCTTGACGAGGCTGCAATCCCGATGTCGAAAGACGGGGTATGTATAATTTCTAAAAGACAACGAAGATGGCTGGTAACTACATGTATTACCGGTACTGTAATGTAGAGTTGTTATGGGCTAAAAAATAAAATTATAAATTAATTAAACCAAACAATGTTTTTAAAATTGTTCAATACTTTTGAGCGGGAAGAATGGGCAGGCTCTTTTGGTAATTAACTATATTTCACGCAAAATAAGTAGGAGTTAAACACGATAAAAAGCAGCAAAATGGCGAGGCGATGTATTGCATGTTTACTTAGATGTACTAATAATAACTGCAGTAGTTCTTGTTTGCTGGGCGCCCTCCAAAACAAGAGAGCAGCGCGTGCTCCCGCGTCGGCACACGTTAAAATGAGCTCACACAGCGCACGCTTCAACGTCTGCACACGGTGTGTAAGTTTATAAAGCGTACGCTATCATAGAGTACGTCGATATCGACCTGTACAACTGTTTTGGGGGCCAGTGAAGTCACGGAACCGGTGGAGAACTGGATGGGCGTCGCCGGTAGACACGGACATGCTGTCGCCCACTTTCACCCGACTCGTTCGTCACTTTCCGTCGCTGTGTTCGGGTTCTTCTAGGTGCACTCAATCATTAATAATCCTAAAAAAAAGTTATTACTTGCCTACAATACAACTCTACTGTATTGTGGCTTTCAAATGATGATACACTGGTTTAACGGCCATGATGGTGTGAATCCTGCCAGAAGCGCCAGCAGCTTGTTGAACGAACTTGTCTCTGACATCTACACGCCAACAAAGACTCGTTCTATGTGACACTTGTACTCATGCTTGGCGCAAACCTAACAAACGCACATACTGTAGAACATGAAAGGGCTAAGAGCATCCGTAGCGGTAGAGCCATTCTATTCTATTCGTGGGAGGTGAAACAAATGATTTTTTGGGTTTGGCCACCGAGAGTAGCCGTCGTTCTCACAGCGGTAGCGCTATTTTGCAGTCACTCGAACAGCGAAGTAATAAGCACACACGCTAGAGTAAAGTGGTGTTTTTACTTTCTGGATGATGTTAATAAAGAGGAAAACGCATTCATGGCCATTGTTGGAGGCCAGCCCAGCCTTCTTTACTAGGCGGTTCAAGGCCTGGTCGTGCACCGAAATAAAGCCGAAGCCGAGCGATGTTGCAGCTCTAGCAGGAGCTTATCGACCACTACATAGCTTACTAGCTTTGCCATAAACTCCTCGAACTACTATAATACATATTGGACGTGATAGAGCGCTCACGGCGTACTCTCAACGTATGCCTTGCTTATCTGCTGCTCACTCGAATAATCAGCGTAGCTCACGTTTGCGAGTCACGCTACGACGGCTACTTTGCTCCACATATTTGTCTGCCCAAATAGCCATGCGAGCCTCCATTCTAGATTTATTGAGCATTTGGCGCTACAGGTGGCTCCACCTGTAGCCAAATTACGGCCAAATCTGGCATTTGTCGGCTGGATAGACGGATGCAATTTACGCCTCTGTAGCCGAGTACCCTGTGTGACTGTCAGTGACTCTGTCACGCTCCCTTCTCTGTTGCATTTACCTCCCGTTTTGCCTGCTCATCGAGACACATATTACATACGGTGCCTTCCCACCGAGCCGACTCTCCCCATCTTCTTGACTGGGAAAACTATGCCCAAAATTACAAAACTAGCACAAGCGGACAGTTATGTTTTGTACTCAATCGGACCTAAGTGCGAGAAACCTGTGACATTGACTTGGATCGGTAGCGTTTCCGATTGAACGCAGGGAAACATTTCTGAACGAGAACGAAACATGCCGATTGGATGAAAACCGTACGGCTTGCCTGTTTGACTTTAAGAAATTTACAATTTGCGGCTCAAAACTTGTCCTATATACTGCAACTCGGGCACGTTAACCGCATCTATTTGTAATAATAGCAAATGTGGCCAATCGCATATCCACTGGGTGATCTTCGGAGACGCGCGCGGTTTACTGTGGACTCCACAGACCACTTGGCGCCCATGATAGCTGCGCCCAGGCATCACGCGGGCACCCATGATACGGGTGCATACACACGTGGTGCACTTTTTTATATTATCATTTAAACTGATTTCAATTTGATTACCAATTTTATTAATAAAATATATTACCCTTTTGTACAGTACGCGGTGAGCAATAAGCGGCCACTCGAAACACGCGGCCCGAACGGCCACTGGGCTGCACACAGAGCTATGATATGCACGGGGGTCATTTTACCGTACTTTATGCAAATTTTAAAATCGATTTTTTTTGTAGGTATTGTTAAGTCATGATGGCTCTCTCAGCTGACCCAGTGAGAGTGTGTGCACGCGTTATTGCAACATTACAAGTATTGAGTAATAATTTGGTAAATAGTTTCTATTTGATGTGATTTTTTTAATCTTACAAGAACGTACCAAACAACATATTTTTCTTTGCTTAAAGTTCAGTTGTGACTGTGTAGTATAGTGTTGTTTTGTGCATGCACAGAGTATATTTGTGCCTACATGAGCTTCTTCTACTATTTCCAAGCGTAGTCATGGAGTATAGGCTGTACAGTACAGCCTGCACATATTGTTAATAATGCACGTGCGATGGTGTAAGCACCGGTAAAAAAGATTATCAAGAAACGGGGCGGGTATGTAAGTTTACGTGAAAGCATATTGTATTTTGTCTTACAAAACATGTTTTTTTTGTTATTTATTGTTTTTTTTATGAAACATGGTTGTCACTATGCTATTCATGGTTACCTTTGCGTGGCGGTGTTGAGAATGATTTCAGTAAATAGAGCATGTTGCGTTGAATGCTGGGGGAAAATACACCCTGAACCGTGGCACAATATATTTTACATCGGAGACTACTTTAGGTGGAATCTTTTTTTAAGGTTAACGGACTTGCCCGGATAAGAGCACCCCCGGATAATAGTCATCCTTTCTAAATATCGTTTTTTTTTCTTCTGACTTTTACAAACTTCAAGATCAATATTTTAGAAACGTTTCAATTTGTGAAAATGCTGTGCATTTGACCCCGCATTATTTAATAAAGCCCGGATAAATGAAGTTTAGATCGAAAACTATATTCACCGCAGGGCGGGACCACCTTTTATTAACGATAATATTAGTTTCAATTTCAAAAACTGAAAGCATACTTATATTGGGTGAAGCGGCAGTTAAAAGAAAATAGTACTATCGTCACATTGCTACAAGTAGGTTAGCGTGTCGTAGCTCGAGCGGACTGCGCTGAAACCGTGTGATATTTTACTTCTAATATGTGCTAAGTCTGAAAAAAGCTAAAAATTGTCATTACGTGTTTGACGCGATGTAAAGATAGTCAGGGTCGATTATGAATGTCGCCGGCGAATGGGGCGATGTCATACAGCAGTTATAGGGCGCTTTGTCATTGTTAAAAAAGAAAGAAGCTATTAGTCATATTCTCAGACTATACATTACCAATGTTTGAACATGGTTATTTGTGCCGAGCGATCTCGACGAGTACAACAAATGCTGTTGAAATTGAGATGATATACATCCTAAACGCTGTGTACAGATACATTTTTACACCAGAGACTACGTAGACTGAATACAAATATAATTTGTGGGCAATTCAACGAAAATAGAAGTTTGATATAGAAACCGTAGCGCAACGGAGGCGGGTTTATCGATACTACTCCAACTAACCATGCCCGCAGTGTCCGCGTAGCGGACGCCCAGAGCGCTAGTCTGCTACTAGTCTAAAGATGCTAGTGCAGCCCAAATCATGTTATTTGAAGCCGAATCAGGTGAAGCCTCCCGCTTACGTACATATACGAGTTGTTTAACAGACATTAGTGAACTTGACAGTGGTGAAAAGACAGCAATTGGTAAAGTGTGAGAATACAGAAATTTCAAGAAGGTTGGATACACTTTTGGCCGTTTTTTTATTATCGACCAAAGCTAGATAGCATACATACGTACACAGCAGATGCTGCGGCTGCGAAGCGGGCGCAGGGGATGCGTTGACGCAGTAGCAAGATGTAAAACCTCAAAATAAATGTTGCATAAAGTTTTTCGAAATTGATTTCAGAGCTTTGTGAATCACGACTTCTGTATTCGATCCAGACTATTGCTCTGAAAGTACAATCAATTCGGGGGTTATTGCATACTTGGCCTATTCTACATCAACTGGATACACAAATTCCAATTCTATCTCGTGATTATGTGTAGAGCTGCACGCCGCGGAGATTTCCCCCGTGTGGATGCGTTTATCTTTTATTTCGAAGAAAACCCGACCAACTGTCGTATAGCCGGGCTCCTGGTCGTTTCATAAAGACACTCTATTAATATGTCCCGCGAATTCGTGCTGGTACTGGTAAGAGTGGGCGTACGCTCAATAATGTCAGAAGTAGCAGTGAGCACTCTTTATTAATAGTAACATTCAATTGAGAATTTTGAAAATGACACTGAAAGTAGCGGTTACCGGTACATGAATGTCCAAACAGATCTGGCATTCGGCTACCCCAACCTACGCACAGCCCAAGTTATCTTTTTTTATATTGGTAAGGTGTATTGTGTTTCGGCGCTAGCCAAAAGCCCAAGTTATCTTACCACTGAATTTGTGAAAGTCCACACAAAAATCGTCTGAGGTGGGTGGCCCTCGACCCCACAAAAAGTTACGGTTGCTGTCAGGAATAAAAAAAGAGAAGAAAAGAAAAAAAACTATCTCTCGTTGTTCTTGTGTTATAACTTCGGCGGCGATAGACAGGAAATGCAATTATCTGAAAATTATGTCAGCACTATGTTTTTTTTATCCCCTGCCTAAAACGCTTTCAGGCGAGAAAAAATAGGTCTGCTGACAATCTTGGTGGGGAACACATCAAAACCCCTCAAAACGTGAGCAAAATACCACATTCAACCCTCTCGCTGAAATAGGGCGCATTTTTCGCCCTTTAACTGTGTTGTTCAGTTAAGTGCGAAATCAGCACCTTTGCACCCTTTTAGCGTCATCTCGATTTCTATATAAGGCTTTCATTTAATACCAATTAGAGCACGTCCTCCAAAAGGCTCGGGGTATTTTTTTCTTTCCAGCGGTTTTTTATTTGAATTCGAAGCATAATCCACGACATCCGCGTCACTGATTTTCGCCATAAGCAGGTTGATGCATGAGGCTGGCTCTCATCCATCCAGCTGCCTATACAAAAATAACATATATACATTTTGGTACTTCATTACAAAACGTAAGACTGATGCGTACGTCGTTCACAGACGCTGAAGACAAGATACTCGTGCAAATAGGACAGCAGCTCGAGAAAGAAGGCCTGCGCATTACGTGGCACTATGTAACGCGAAGAATGAAGACCATCAAACGAGCTCTGCCTGCGCCTCATGAACCTCAAGCGAACGTAGGGGCAGTCGCTAAGAAACTTCCCACGTTGGTTTTTCACTGGACTCCAAACAAGAGCTGTTCTCCCAAGACCAGGGATGCCCCCCGCGCGCCCGCTGCACTAGTGCCGTCTGCCAAGGCGCACGTGCTGCTGGTGCGTCTCCTCCCGAAGCCGGCGCGTGCAAGTGCAAACTACGTGAGGATTTGGATGTGGCTAGCTGCTTATATGTGATGTTTCTACTCTAATTGTAGGTGTCGTACGTGGCGAGGACGGCGTCTGCGTCGCCGAAGCTGGTGTTGGGCGACTGGTGCCGGTGCAGAACGGGCTGGCGCCCAACATGTAGGAGATGATGCTGAAGCTGACGCAGCTGTTGGTGACGTCTGTAGCGGTGTTGCCATACTGGTCAATGACAGGTGTCGATGAGGAGCTGCTGAGCCTTGACCAGGCAGTGGTTGCTATCGGTCTTGTTTTAAATATTTCTATTTGAGAAAAACGCGAAAATGGTGGTGTCACGAGTACTGAGTATTCTACCAAAGGCGCGATTTTTTTGCAGCAACATCTCGATTCTGCCCAAGACATCGCTCGTCGTGCTCAGAGCTATTTTGCCAGGGATGGAAGCTAGTGAACGAGGTCGAGGTGCCGTGCAGTTGAAAGTTTGCGTTACAACCCGTGTATGTTTTACAATAGTAAAGTCCAGTAATTGACATACATCAATCGCAAACACTACCAATATAAATGTAAAATGAAGTCAAGTAATATGTGTACATCAACAGCAAAATTTTACAAATTATCAACTACGATAACATGTCACACAAGAATTCCCGAATGTTGGCTGCTGTAGCCCGTCGTTTCGTGATTCGACTCAGGTCTTGTAGCTCTTTTTTACGCGCCGACAAGGTCGGCATTGTAGCAGTGTTCGCAGGGGGGAAAAAGTATTTGCTGCTGCCACTTCAATTTGGGGTAGTCAATTAACAACGTAGTCATTGGTTAAAATTTACTTTGCTTGTTTGGGTTTGAAAAACAACCTTCTTGCTGATGCACAGTTGACAACCACTAATTTGTTGTTTTGTTAGTATTTTCCTCCAGACCCTTGCGGTAATACGTTTTGTCTGCCGTGTCCATAATACTAGCATGGCAAAAGTGTGCATTTGGGCCGTGGTCCCTGAGGGGTTAAAGCGATCAACTAGCAGGTGTACATGCATCGAACATGGCCGCGTTCTCGTGAGACATTAAACGTACGATGATTGATTGGCATCTATTTCATTGGTGATTAGTAAAGGCAATTAGAATAGAGACGGGGGGAACTATCCTAAAACCGGGAATGAAGAAAAACAATCCGTGCTACAGCGATGTTATTATTATATTGATGTGATATTCCCATTGCAATCAGCGCTACTCTTTCATGTGGTGTTCCGTTCAGCAATAGGAGCGCAATATGGCTTAGCCAAGTCAAACGAGATGCTATACCAACTCGCCGAACGCCTACTTTTCGCAACGGTGAGTTTGTTGAGTGAGTATTATGTCTCATCAGACGCGAACCGCCGCACGGGCGATCCACGAGCACGCAAAGAACGGTAAATTCTTGTTTCAGCGAGGATATATGACCAATGACATTGACCTGCGCCAGAACATTAAGACCACCAGCAAGCGCAAATACTGAGAGGTAATCGAGTTGACAGAGGATTCGTCGCACAAACGAACAAGAACTCAAAACCGAGTAATGCAGCTTTTTCTTGCTGAGAAATCTTCGTCAGCAGCTAAACCGCGGCGCACGTTATCTCTACTGGTACTACAGTTTGCCGGACCTCTGGACATATGGGGTTCGAATAGTTTGCATATACACAATGGCTGGTCTGCCGGAAACGCGACCACATCATGTCTTTGCCCGGTTACGTGGGGTGGTACATCACGTCGGTGACCTTGATGTTCTCCGTACAAGCCGACAGAGCGGCGTACAACATCCCGACCATCTCCTCACTATATGTCAGACGCGCCACGATAGCGTTCTCCTTGGCCAGAACTGGCGAGCCGATAGCAAGCATCACCGACAGCACCGTCGACATGGCCACGGGATACCGCCCATGATCAGCACCAGGATGTTGACCACACCCAAGCAGCCGGCCGCAATGATCACGCACGGTTCTGCGCCGCGCAGCCGGCCAGCCGCACGACCAGCTTCACCACGCACCAGAAACTGATCGACACCATGCAGAAGCTGTCCACCGTTGGCAGCGCCATCTGCATACGGCCGTGCAAGGCGGTCGGCCCGACGCGATCTTCTCGGCGGCGTGACCCAGGAACGTGTTGAGGCTCGTGCTGGTCATCACTGCCTCGATCTCGCCCTGCTTGAACCCCGAACCAGAGTAGCCCTCGTCGCCCTCGCTCTGGATCATCGACAGCGACTCGCCCGTGAGCGACGACCGGTCCACCTTGGTGGCGTTGCCCTCCATGAACTTGAAGTCGGTCGGGATCACGTCGCCTAGACGCGCACACACCATGTCGGGCACGTGCAAGTCCGCCAGCACATTATTAATTTCCCCGTCACGAAACCTCCCGGGCGCCAGCTTGCCCATGAGCGCTGACACAACGTCGCCCACCTGGATCTCATACAGTTAGTCGATACACGCGTTTAGTAGCAGCAGATACAGGATCAGTGCACGATCGAGTATCATTCCCGACAGTGGACATCGCTTTTCTCCGCTGAATCTGAATGTCGTTTAGAGCCGAAATAATCGTTTCAGATTCAGATTTAGATTGCACAGATGCATCTAGATTTAACTGAAACCGAACTCAAATACTTGTCGAAAATTCTCTAATGAACTCGGAGTGCATCAACCTTCGTCCACAGTAATTGCTGACTCGGCCATCGACACGAACTGGCACAACAATCTGCAATCTGGTTTCTGCTATGGTACTTAGAATAATATTGACATTCATTGCGGTATTTCAGTTTTTTCAAAGGGTTGAGTTTACAAGGAGCGCAAGATGTCGAAGCCCTACTCTACCGTACCGATCTACCGCTTCTGACACAGTTGAGGTAAGAGTAACTAAATATTGTGAATTATTGCTCGTTTTAAAAATGAAGTTGTCTAACTTGTCTATGTCTACTTCAGTAGCGAGAGTTTACGATGCACAACATGGTTCTGGGGCCCGGGGATTATAATATATTTTGGCTTCGAACTCTAGGAATATCGGTGTGGAACGGAAAAATGATTTTTGGTGTCGGCATTCAAACCCAGAATATTGTCGCCCGTAAGTGGAATTTCTGCGAATTTCTGATGAAACCGTCCAGCATTTCGCACCGGAGATACTGTTCCATTTCAAGGACGCGGACAAGTGTGCTGATCCTGTCTGCAAAAAGCCTTCCCACAATAACTGTCCGAAGCGACAATGTGTTCCATGAGTGACATTTGGTGACCAAGGACATCGATCGATATTTCTGTGAGAACTGCGTCCGTGCACTGGAGAGAGACCTGATCTTCTAAACACCGGTAACATT